>JACEIK010004790.1:98053-125353 GCA_018107945.1 Datura stramonium
ATGGTGATAATACATAATTTACTTTCAATTGCTCAAGCCCACAAACTCCAACTCATCCCAACATAGTCATCAATGTCATAATCGGGTCATTAGGGTTAATCATACAATATTTCCACAATTTCATCATGTTCATGAATTACTACGATAATCAAGTGAGCAATAAACAAGTCCCATTCAATACTCAAGTCAATTTAGGAAGAACATACTACGCTCTTGTATTCTCAACATATAATCCACATTTCAAAGCAACCCATTAATTTACATTCAAAATAAATTCATAATTTCAGAGGATTTTAGCAGTTAAGAAGAATATAGAAGAATTTTCTCATCATACAAGCCCTAGGTCATGCTTTTCTAGATTAATTAAAAACGGGTTTTTAATAAAAATATTTTTGAAACAAAAGGATGGAAGAGTATCCTTGTTGAAAGACCCGCATACCTGGTAGAAGAAGTCCCACACGAAATTTCTCCTTGAAGCTTTGATGAACACCTTGGTAAAACCCTTGAACCTGAGAGAGGGAAGGAAGAAAGGTTTGAGAGAGTATTTTGAGAGAATGAGAGAATAGGATTAGGAAAACCCTTAAAAACGTGCAAGGTAGTACCCAAAACGACGTAGTTTAGAAGTTAAAAATTTTAAAGTTTACGAAAATTCCCCTGGAAAAAACTGGAAAAACTACCCAAACTGGAGCCACGACTCACGTGACGAGTCGTTGTCACCTCAAACGACTCGTAATCATGCCCGTTAGGTACACTAGATAGTTTACACAGATTCAGCATCCTTCAAACCACGACCAATATAACGAGTCGTCACTTGCTCCAATGACTCGTTGGACCCACTCGTCAAGTACACTAGAATTTCTTTAAAGCCACAACTTCTCCCCTCTAACGAATGACTTGATGAGTCGTTATCACACCTAATGACTCATCACCTCCTTCTGTCAACACACCATTAAGACTTAACCCAGGGATCCTATCCTTCACCCAACGACCCACCTAACGAGTCATTGTCAAGCAAGACAACTCATCAGGTCGTCTGTGGCCACTAGGCTTGCTATCCCTTCTTAAAATTCCTCATGGGTCAGGCCATTATCCGTTAGGTCTCCTAACGAATCCTTCTCTGACCGTTCAGAGGCAAGTTTCTGCTGATTTTTCTACTGAGCTTCATCTAACTCTGGAGTCTGATCTCAAGGACTTCTGGGGTGTTACATCATATCAGTGTTCCTGAATAATTAGCTAAACCACACATTTTACATTTCGTGAAACATCTATAGGATCAGATCATACTTTACACACATCCACAACATTCAAAATCCCAAGTTCATAGCATATGATGTATATCTTAGATTCATGTAAGATCCGTAGATCCAAATCATACTTTAACATATACCCCAAATCATAGTGAAGGCATGTACGTGTTTTATTTATTTCATATCCACCCAATCCACAAGTTCTAATCATACCTCAACATATCTTTATTAAATCATATGTTCTAGATTTACAGAAAACCCATATGATCAACTCATGCCTTGAACATGTACAATGAGGTCATGGTGAATGCATACGAATGTTTCATGAAAACCCATTTCGAAATTTACTCTAAATCATGATGAAAATTCTATAATCATGCCGACCATATATCGTGAATATAAATTGAGAACTAGAAAATAATTTCGTAAGCATATACAACTATTAATCATGATGGGTCTTAGTGGCATCAGAGAATTCATTTAAAAATTGAAACCCTAAACCATGCTTTTCTAGAATAAAGTTATTTGGTTTTTAATAAAAAGTTTGGGGCACAAAGATGAAAGGATGTCCTTGATAAAAACCCACATACCTAATTAGAAGAAATCTCCACTTGAACTTGAACCTTGAAGCTTTTGGAGAAACCCTAGTTGAATCGTTGAGTCTTGAGAGATAGAAGGAAGAAGAGTTTGAGATGGTAACTTGAGGGAATGAGAGATTAGGCTAGAAGAAACTCTTAAAAACGTCCTGTCTAATACTCAAACAATGTAGTTAAGGAGTTAGAAGCATAGTATTTTACAAAAACACCCTTGAAAATTTGCAGAAAAATCCATCTGCCAGTCGCCACGAAGCACTCCACGAGTCGTGGAGTGCACTGGAAATATTCTAAAAAAAATCCTCGAACAGACGAAGACCGACTCCATGAGTCGTTAGCTGTCTCAACGACTCGTGGCTCCTTCGGTTACCACTGAAGCTAACAAACATGCTCTTTATCCCACGACTGACACGACGAGTCGTTACTTGCATTGGATGACTCGTCATGTCCACTCATCATAAACACTAGTCCAAATTCTTCCATGACCGACACGACGAGTTGTTACTTCACTTAATGACTCGTCAGGTCATTCGTTGCCACTGTACTTCACCTGCACCTCTTGACTACTTTCCACGAGCCTGACCACGACTCCTTGGGTCACCTAACGAGTTTTCGCATGACTCATTCTGAGGCGAAATTTCCACTTTTCTTCTAAATTATTTGTTTAAGTCTGAGGTCTATTCTTAGAAACTTTCGGGGTGTTACAATACCTCCCCCTTGAAAACATTCGTCCTCGAATGTGAGCTAAACATTCTGCCAAACTGGGGAAAGAACTGATATCCCAAATACTTAACATTTTCATCTACAACTGATGGAGTATCTAACTCCGGGCTAATCTTATATCTCCGAATTGAATATCCAAATTGTACATGCATGTCAAGGCGTAAGAGGGATTGAAAAACATGAAACAGACATGGGAGGAAATAGAACATTGAGAAGGATTCTAATCCTATAACTGGCACTGAGCTGATACGGACTGATCATCATTTTCAAATCGCTTTCTGATACTGAACTAAGATTTATGATATTTGGTCTAACTTAAAGAAAGGAATTCATGAGCACGAGTCATTCACGACATCTAAAACTGAGCACATATCTGAGGTACCCTCATCTACTGGGCTACTACACAACTTCTAAAGACAAAATTCGAGCTAAACATACTAGAAAGCATGAATCAACTCACATAGATGATTTATAACATGATGATGAGCCTTAAGGGTTCATAGAGTAAGACTAACATTGTTGTCTGAAGCGGCTATCTAGAAATTCTAGAAGTCTGCACATAAGAATGGGTAGAGCAGCTTCAACTGAAATACAAGAGGAATTATCTGAGCTTGAAGGGATTGACATACCATAACTATTAAGGTTGGAACTCCCCTAGTAGCATACTCAAGATTTGACTTGTCTCACAGACTTACCATCTCCCCCTTAGCTTAAAACCATCATTCTAAGGCTCTTGAATATTTCTTAAGGTTGGGGATAAACCATTAACTCTTGACGTCTCCTCTACCCCCAACATTCACCGCAAACCTCATACTCACAGCTATTCACACCATACATCGACAATCTCTTCTCAACACACATCACAAGAGCTCCTTATTCAATATTGGGTTTCTGGGGCTAGCAACATGCAAAGAGTAACACAAGAAATTCATAACATACCTGTGACTACTTCTGGAGACTTGCCCTTATCCTGATGTGCTGCCAAGCCATAGGAGAGGTTTGACGTTGTCCGACACTTGCGCTAGATAATGCCCCCTTCTGAAATGGGCGGTTCATAGGAGCTACAGAAGAGGTGGTTGAGGCTCTACGCTTGCCCCGCTTAGCTGTTGCGCAATCCCGGTGCTTATGACCCAACTTGCCGCACCAAAAACAAGCATCTGAGTCGGCCATGCATTCTCCTAAATGGTGCTTCCCACAGCTCGTACACAATGGGCATGTTCTCCCTTACCCTAGGTTTGTATGGAACACTAGTGGTTGAAGGTGGTGGGACTGATGATTTATGCTGGTAGCGTGAGCAGTGTCCACCACTCGTCCTCTGCAGGGGGAATTCTAAATCTCCAGTTCTAGCTTTCTTAGTCTCTCTCTCTTTTTCCTTCACCTATTCCGCTTCTATTTGTTGAGTGAATATCACCAACCATAGGAAGTCTATGTACTTGTGTAATATGGCGGTCCTGCACTCTTTGACCAAGGAGTCTGACACTCCATTCACAAACCTGCTCACACGAGCCCTCTGGTCGGCTAATATTTCCGATGCATACTTGGATAGCCGGGTAAAATCCAATGCATACTCCTGTACAGTCATGTTGTTCGTCTCAAATTGACGAACTTAGCTGCATTTGACTCCCTCAACTCCCTAAGGAAAAACCTGTCTAGGATCGCAGTCATAAACTCATCCCAACTTACGGGGACTACTCCAACTCCCTAACTATCTCTCCACTGACAAAACCATATATAAGAGACTCATGTCAGTTGGTAGGAGGTTAAGTCTACACTCTCACTTCACGTCACCCCCATGATTTGTATGTTCTTCTGGATCTCCTATAAGAACTCATACGGGTCCTCGTCCACCTTTGACTCTAAGAATTCGAGTGGGTTCATTCTGAGGAAGTCTCTTAACCCTAGTCTCCACTACGTTCCCATTCTAGGGAACATGAGCCATCGCTTGTTGAGTAATATGGACGGTCAGAGCCTGCACCAATATATGGAGGGTTGCCCTTAACTCAGCATGAATAACATGTTCATCCATCAGGTTTGCTAGGGCTAGTGGGGCTTGTTGGCGCCCATTTCCATTTCTTCTTTCATTCGCTCATCTAGGAGGCATTATCTGCGAGCGCGTAAAGCATGAGTTAGGAGGGGAACTGTAGAGTTTCATACTCTACGCACGATAAGAATCATGAAGGAAAGGGAATATTCCTAAAATGTCTCGTAGCCTCTTTGTTATAAGTGTAGCGCGCTTCACACCCATGAAAAAGACTCTACTTAATGCGTCTTTCATACACCCCAGAACCCTTCAAAACCTAATGCTCTGATGTCAAGTTTGTCATCACCCGAACATAGGTCCGAATTGAGACACGGAACAAGAAACACCGAGAGGCCCCAAGTCGATCCATGGCATAATCATAGCATAACACTATTAGAATAACAACTAATACAAATCATAACTAAGCGGAAGCTAACTGATATATAAGACATAATCTGAAAAAAATATTCTAATACTAGCTGACTCTGTTTATACAAGTCTGAAAGCCTCTACTAAACTGATGAGTTGCTGGGACAAACCCCCAGCTAACTCATAAATTCTAAAAACTGAAACATAAAATAAATAGAAAATATAAATCGCATCCTTGAGAAATAAGGACTCACTACAGGCAGCTAAGATGGGGACCAAGCGTATCTAAACACGTGGCTGATTCTGAAAACCTAAATCTATATCATGAAATGATATAGCAAATAAAGTGTGCGGTCAGTACTTAGAATGTACTGAGTATGCAGGAAATTTAAGTAAACTAAACATGCAAGTCTGCAAGGAGGAAGTAAAATGAATACAACAACATATAACTGAACTAGAATACAACAACTCTGTCTGAGATGCATATATATTGACATGAAGCCTTTATTTGAAAACATTACTGAAGTATAATCAAACCGATGGATAAAGGTCATGTAATGTACATATATTGAGAATTGAAGTCGTGACTGGTATCATAGAGAGTCCTTGACAATCTAAAGGAGATGTTCTCTAATATGGAGAGTCCCTGACTGTCTAAGGGGAAAACATTCTCTGATATAGAGAGTCACAGACTGCCTAAGGGAAACATTCTCAGCTAATGAAAGTCCCGACTGACTAAGGAAAACATTATCAGCTAATGAGAGTCCCGACTAACTAAGGGAAACATTCTCAGCAAACGAGAGTCCCCACTGACTAAGGAAAATATTCTCAGCTAATGAGAGTCCAGACTATACCGGAACATGGAAAGCACTAGTCCGACGTTATCTATCTAGTATAAATTACTGCAGCTAATAAGAGACATGAGCATTCAACTAATTACACAATACTGAATTCATTTAGAGTCTGACCAAGGCTACTTTCTACTAAAATAAGCCCACAAGTCTGAAGGATCGTTCTCATGCTTTATTATCACAATTCATATCATCATGATCCAGAATCATTAGTTAAACCACACATTTTACATTTCGTGAAACATCTATATGATTAGATCATATTTTACACACATCCACAACATTCAAAATCCCGAGTTCATAGCATATGACGTATATCTTAGATTCATGTAAAATCCATAGGTCCAAATCATGCTTTAACATATACCCTAAATCATAGTGAAGGAATGTACATGTTTCATTTATTTCATATCCACCCAAGCCACAAGTTCTAATCATACCTCAACATATCTTTATTAAATCATATATTCTTGATTTATGAAAAACCCATATGATCAACTCATGCCTTGAACATGTACAATGAAATCATGGTGAAAGCATAAGAATGTTTTCATGAAAACGCATTTCGAAATTTACTCTAAATCATGATGAAGATTCTATAATCATGTCGACCACATATCATGAATATAAATTGAGAACTAGGAAATAATTTCGTAAGCATATACGACTATTAATCATGATGGGTCTTAGAATGCATAGAAGGCATAGGAGAATTCATGCAAAAATTGAAATCCTAAACCATGCTTTTCTAGAATAAAGAGATTTGGATTTTTAATAAAAAGTTTGGGGCACAAGGATGAAAGTATGTCCTTGTTGAAAACCCACATACCTGATTAGAGGAAATCCCCACTTGAACTTGAACCTTGAAGCCTTTGAAGAAACCCTAGTTGAATCCTTGAGTCTTGGGAGAGAGAAGGAAGAAGAGTTTGAGAGGGTATCTTGAAGGAATGAGAGATTAGGCTAGAAGAAACCCTTAAAAACATCCCATCTAATACTCAAAACGACGTAGTTTAGGAGTTAGAAGCATAGGATTTTACGAAAACACCCTTGAAAATTCACAGGAAAAATCCATCTGCTGACGTGCCCATATTCGCGCGTCCGCAAGTGTACGGGTCGTGCAAGTAATATAGTGGCTCTTTTCAAGAATCGGAATGTCGAATCCACAGGGACTGGACCCATTCCTCTAACTATCCATTTCAAGTGCGATCTTAAATATCGAAAATGTTGGTTATAGAAGTTTTCGAGGGAGATTTAATTAAGTCTAATTTTGGTCAACAACATATTCTTAATTCACTCTAGGAGAAACATAAAGTTAAAACCAGATAATCATGTGATACTACTATTTGCAATGGTTTAAGTATCAGACTATCGATTGTCGTCTCACATAATTAGAATTGTATGTTCATGGTCTTTCGAGCCTCTAAACACGACAAACTAGCCTCGCTGCATCATTATGAGCGAGGATGCTAATTCTAGTTCATGGGCAATCAATTATGTTGTGGTTTACGTGGAAATAATTAGGGACTTTCGTGCATCTAATCATTTAACTCAACTTAGCCTCACAACTAATTCTTCGAGTGGTGATGTGATAATCCTAAGTTGGTCTTTAAGTACCCCTGTTTTATCAATCAAGCAAGGTGTTAGGTATATTTCTATCCTAACATGAAATTATATCGTGAGTAACATGAAATTATATCGTGAGATACAAACATGCTCCTCCTCACATTCTCATGTCCCCGACTCTAGGTAATGCTTTCTCAAGCATAGGCCCAAGCTAACATATATTTTCATGGTGATCAATCATAAAACAACCAACAATCCAATAATGCAAGACGATAACAACAATCAATAACTTGATTCCAAAATAATTTCATAAAATCAAATCCAGAATTCATGGGCTTCAACCCTAGAGGAAGGGTTCTATCCATTCATGTTCAGAAACTACAAGAAACTACACAAATTAACATACTTACAAGAATTTGCAGATGAGAAGGAATTTGACAAACCCTAGATGAGTTCTCCCACTTCTCCCTTCACTCCTAGGTAGTTTTCCATAATAAAATCGTGACAAATTGGATTTAGGAGCTAAGGGACCTATTTATAGTAAATGAAAACGGTACAATTTAGCCTCGTTTCTATGGAACGGCTCCGTGTCACTTCTGAGTGTATCATGGAGCACGCCCGGTGACACGAAGGTAACGCGGAGGCTCTCTGAAATGGCTCTAAGCCAAAACGCTGAGTGTCACTGTTGCCAAGGTGACACGCGCTCATGCAGCTGCTATAATCCTTGTCGCGGAGCTGCATACAGGGGTATTATTTATGCTATTGCGCGTCACAAATTGCTGCGTGCTCGGTATAGGCGTGCATGGCCTGGCGCGGAACACGCACAACGTGGCACGCCGCCGGGCGCGCCCAGCCTTTCCATGGCCTCTCCTTTGCCGACTTTTGCCCATTGCTCCCGACTCTATTCCTCTACTTCACCAACTTATAAATTAATTCCTCAAAATCATTGAAACCTACAAAACAAGGACTAATCATGTTGGTTAGCACATATATTCACATTTATATAAAAATCACATGAAAATGAATAAATTACTTAGCTAAACAAGACTAAACTAAGTTATCAAGTGTCACTCGGGCATGCTATTTTGCCCGAGATCACAACCCCACACTTAAAGTCTTGTTCGCCTTGGAACAACCTTTACATCTCATGCATACGGAGACTACGATAACCAATTTAGCAAGGTAATTCAAGCTACGTCTATAATGCTATTTAAGACAATAAGCTAAAAATAGAGAATGCATGATTTGATCATTGAAATGAAATACAACTCCGTTAAGACTTCTTAACCTCAAGAATCGACTCTCAAAATTTTAGCAAACTCCTGCAAATCAACCGATTAAGAAATCCCACTACCTGAGTATCCTTCATTCAACATGTGCCTCACGAAAGAGAGTTACCCATTTTCACACGCAAAAATATGAATCACAACATGTGGGTACATGAATAGAATTACGCTCTACTCACAAAGAATTCACATGCATCATGAATGCACTCTAATAAGCTTTCCCTTAGTGTTTTACTCCACTAATTTGAGGATGTATGAATGTAAGATCAAGTAGACTTTTTAGGTTGTAATGTAACTCGTGTACGAGTAGGTACTATTATGGCGTAATAGTGACTATCTTATCTAAGCGCTTTTAATACATCACGCCATTACAAACTTCCCTTCCCTTACTTACCTTTTTCTTCTTTCAACCTTCTTTTTCCTCTTATGTTCCCCTTTCTTATATCTTTAGCTTATTAGTAAGGAGTTTTATAAAGAATTTTTCATTAATTTGCTTTCTTACTCCTTACTAATAATCAACCATTTTCACACAAGTGCACCTTTGTCCTTTTCTCAACTTCTACAACTTGCTACTTTTCCTTTCTTTTTATTCCTCTCACTCCTTTCACTCTTTCTGCATTTTTCTTTAAGCGCTTAGAGTTTGGATCAAATTCAAGGCTAATGAAAGAAACTATTAAGCTTATGTCATAATGACAAAGAAGAAAGGCTCAAGGCTCAATGGGGCTAACTAGGATTAATTTCTCAAGGTAGGTAAAATGAGGGATAAACATTAGGTTCATTCAAATAAATGCCTAAATCATCTCCTACAATTCACATCCTTCATTTCGCTTCATAAACACACCAAACAAGTTCTAGACAATCCACAATAACACGTAATACTCAAAAACCTTACACTCATGGCACATGCTCAATTTAAGACACATTCAAGCAGACTTCCAACTCAGCCTAATCACAAGAATTCAAATACCAAGCTTCAATTATATTTGAGTCAATTCAAGAGCCTAAGTGTCTCACACAAAGTTATACACTTCGTATGCTTCAACACCGAACATACTACAGATCTTTACAATCATGTATAGCACATAACAATAACATCAAGCATCCATTAGCTATGGGTTCAAAACCAAACCTATTGACTACTTTTCCTCAAGACAAGCCGTCATCCATCCTTTGTCTAAACAAACCCTAACTATGACTAAGACATTACATACGTACAAATAAAATTTTATTCTTCTGCTCAAAGACCCCATCTGAAAAGAACCGAAAAAAAACCAACGGTGATGAAGTCATGCTTGGCTCACAAAAAGTTTTCAAATTTTTCACAAATTCCTCTCAAGCATTACCTTCACCAAAAATCGTTAAGCACAAAAAATTTGAAATTTTTTCACTCCATACTTTTAAATCATGTTATGGCCCCTACAGATCAAATTAGTATTTTTAAAGGATGAGAAATACTCCCGAGCCTCTATGCCACTAAAAGCATGCTTTCCTTTTCAAATTTTCGTGAGGTGGTGTTTGACCCCACACTTTTTCTCTCTCTTCCATACTTGTTAGCTTCCTCCTCCACGGTACTCAGACTCCTCCATATGTGCCTAACTTTCCACCAAAAACACAAACAAAAATGAAAATAACAAAATCAACACAAAAATCAAAATTAACAAATTATACCTGAGGTACCCTTGGGTTTCCTCCCAAGTAGCGTCTTATTTTACGTCGTGGCACGATGTGGACTGCCCTTCGTGACATCCTCATACCCGGATTCTCTTCGAGAACCATCTCCTTTTTCTTTGTTGTTTAGAGGAAACAGCCTCCACTGGGTTCCTCTCTTTCTCCAACTTTCAATTTGAAGCCCTATCGTACTGGGCCGAACACTTGACATCGCTCTTCGTCGTGCACCCGTGGGAATCCTCCACCCCACACTATCCTTCCGACAACACACTAACCTGGAAAAGGTTTTTGGTAATGTGCAAATGGGTTCATTTCTTGGTAAAGGCGGAAGAGTTCTTCACCTCGACCCTCATTTTCAGTGGTCCCCGTTTCAAGTCAATCATCGCCCCCTCCTGGCCAAGAATGGTCGTCCCAATATCGTGGGTACCGGTCATCAACCCGAAAATTCAAGACACAAAATCAACAGTATAATAAACTTACCTACTTTGATGAGAAGGTTCTCTATTATTCCAGAATGTAAAAAGTCACTGCGACTTGTCGCCCAACACAAGATCAACCCCGCGCCTGGGTTTTCCTAACCCCAAGGTGTTAAATAAGGATAGGGAAATTAGATTAATCCGTTTCCCCAAATCACACAAAGCTTTTAGCACCTCAGCCTTTACCACTTGTATGGGAGGGGTAAAACCCCAGATCTTTGAGCTTCTGCATTTTGCTCAATACCCCGTGGATCGCACTCCCTGGCCAAGGCGTCCGGGACATCTACCAATCTAACTTTGTTTGCCATCACGGTCCCGAGTATTTAGCATACTCTGGGCATTCCCTCGCAAGACATTAATAAGAGAGGCAATTCATGAAGCTCTTAGAAACTCTCAAAGAACTTTTTGAAACGTTCCTCCTCCTTGCTCTTTCTCAATTTCGAGGGAAGGTGGTGGTGGTCTCAGGTCAAGCAATGAGTGCTGTGCATTTTGCTGCTCAAAGACTTCCGATTCTCTCCCGTGTCTATGGATGGTCCTTGCCCAACCACCCGGCCACATTCCTTTTCTCAAACTTTTAGGCACTCCGTATCGTAATTGCTTTCCTGCCGGGTGACTTGGGATGGCATTGATCTCACTGGGGTTAGGACTGCGTTGCTTGGTAATCTCTACGACCTTATATTTTGAGCAAACAAGCTATCCGACCCACTTGTTTTTCAAGATCATGGTGGCTACTTCGTCGATTCATTAAGTCTACCGCCATCCGCCTCATTTTCCGCTAACCGATTCGGGTCTCCATAATTTTCTACAAGTGTTTCAATGTTGCTACGAACTTGCCCATCATTCTCGCCATTCTCACATACGTCGTTGCCGAGGTGCCGATACCTCGTTTGATTTCCACCCCAAGAAAAACCCGGTGGCCGCTACCTCGTTGGAGTTGTTTCCAAAATTGATTCCTATGCACATTACCAACAAAATTGACCATTCGGATTGGCTCCACAAAATTCTCGTGAGATTGTGGCCCAAGATTTCCAATTTCTACACCCAACTAGGAGCTCTGTTGAACCGCACAACTTGGCCTTCGTGTTGGTTCATACTCGCCTTATTGAATCGAGTCATCATTTGATGTTAGAACGGTTAACCGTAATGGCCAAGGGCATTCATTCCATCAACCTCTATCAACCCCGATCTCTTTCCCGCCCCTCTCAATGACTCGTGCCACTGGATTTCTTGTGCAATTTTGCTCAACATGTACAACTCATCATACGCCTTCTCCAAGCCACCACCTTTGATGTGCAGAGTCCAAGAATAGTTTTGTGCGTGGGTCTAGAATTTCTACAAAGGTAAGGAGCAAGACTTCATTTGATTCCTCTCACCTCTCGTGACGGGCAGCCTCAACAATGACTTGAATCTTTCCCAAGCCATATATAAGTTTTCATCAGCTTCTGCTTGAAACCGAGTATTTCACTTCGCAATCCTTGTGCTTTGCCTCAAAGAAAGAACTGATAAGGAACTTCTTAGACAAGTCATTCCACGAAGTTATGGAGTTCCTAAGTGGCTCACTTTCAACCACTTTTTTGCCTCTCCCGGCCAAAGTGAAAATGGGAAGAGGGTCGGCTTGACATAATCTGTGGACACGCCGGCTGGGACAAACGTTTCACTAATCTCTACAAAGCTCTGTAAGTGCTGCAGCGGGTCCTCATGTGCCATTCCAAAGAATTGACCACTAGAATGTAACAGCCTTCACTCATGTTCGCTTAAGCTCAAAGCTCCCTCCGTGCTCCCCGTTTCCTGATACTAGAGGTCACATTCGTCGCTAGTGTGGGATTGCCACTTCGCGAACTCCGGTCTAGCTTCCATCGCTTCCGATGACACCGTGCTTGTCCCTACGGTGGTTGTTGTTGTACCTTTTCTTGAAGTCTCTTCAACTTTTTCTCTAGAGCTACTCTCCTTTGCAAAAGGATTTGACGTTCGTGTTCAAGAATCTGCCTAATAAGCTCTCTATTTTAGCGCCGACAGACAACTGCACAATTCTCGCAATAAGTCGACTAAGACCAAGTTTCTCAACACTTAAGGAAATTTAAAATCCCACACAAACAGATAAATTATCAAAACTTTTCCGAGTCCCCTAAGTAACTAAGTACAAAACTTGACGTGCCCATATTCAAGTCTCTGCTAGCGTACTGGTCGTGCTCAATGCCGAACTCATAGGACCGTACTCCATTCCTCTAGCTATCCATTTCAAGTGCGATCTTAAATACCAAAATGTTGGTTTTAGAAGTTTTCGAGGGAGATTTAATTAAGTCTAATTTTTTGTCAACAACATACTCGGTTCACTCTAGAGCAACATAGAGTTAAAACCTGTATAATCGTGGTGATACTACTATTCAGAATGGTTTAAGTATGAAACTATCGATTGTCGTCTCACATAATTAGAATTGCATGTTCATGGTTTTTCGAGCCTCTAAACACGACAAACTAGCCTCGCGCATCATTGTGAGCGAGGATGCTAATTAGTATCGTGGGCAATCAATTATAAGCCAGGTTTACGGGAAATGATTAAGGACTTTCGTGCATCTAATCATTTAACTCAACTGAGACTCACAACTTACTTTCTGAAAGGGTGATGTGGATAATCCTAAGTTGGTCTTTAAGTACCCCGCTTTTATCAACTGCCAAGGCGTTAGGCATATTTCTATCCTAACACGAAATTATATCAGAGATACAAACATGCTCCTCACATTCTCCTGTCCCCGACTTCAGTAATGCTTTCTCAAGCATATGCCCAAGCTAACGTATATGTTTTCATGGTGATCAATCATAAAAACAACCAACAATCAAGAATGCAAGACGAAAACAACAATCAATAACTTAATTCCAAAATAATTTCATAAAATCACAATCATAATTCATGGCTTCAACCCTAGAGGAAGGGTTCTAGCCATTCATGTTTGTAAAACTACAAGAAACTACTACTAAATTAAATACTTACAAGAATTTGGTATATGAGAAGGGAATTTGACAAACGCTAGCTGAGTTCTCCCACTTCTCCATTCACTCCTAGGTAGTTTTCCGTAATAAAATTGTGACAAATTGGATTTAGGAGCTAAGGGACCTATTTATAGTAAATGAAAATACGTGTAATAATTTTAAATGTTATGGATCTATCCGTGACACTTGAGGTACTATGGAGCACCGCTCTCAAGTACATTGGAGGTAGTCGCTGAGGCTCGAAACCGCCCTCCGGTTGCAACCGGCCGAGTGTCACCACGCCGCTCTACGCAGCCGCGTTGGCAATCCTCGCCGTGAGCCGGCACGGCGTGGCACGCCGCTCGGCGCGGGCTGGGTGCCGATGCTCGCGCATTCGGCGTGTGCTCGGCATAGCGTGGCACGGCCAGGCGCGGCACACGCACGCGTGGCACGCCGCCTAGCGCGCTCAGCCCCGTCATGGCCTACTCCTGCCGACTTTCACCCATTGCTCCCGACTCCATTCCTCTACTTCACCAACTTATAAATTAGTTCCTCAAAATCATCAAAACCTACAAAACAAGGACTAATCATGTTGGTTAAAGTACACATTCACATTTATAAATCACATGAAAATGTATACATCTACTTAGCTAAACAAGACTAAACTAAGTTACAAGCCGCCACTCGGCATGCTATTTTGCCCGAAATCATCCGGCTAGCCTCACGGGGGCACTCCACGAGTCGTGGAAAGTGCACCGGAAATATTCTCAAAATATTTTATGATATAGCTCAGTTTCAAGTCAAGAATCTGGTTAGCTTCTCCATCAAAACTTTATAATAGAGGTTCTACTGTGAATCCTCATTTTCCAAGTACCAGATTTTCATTTTCAGCTATTATTATTTCTAGTTTTCATACATTAGAGTTATTTGGGATTTGTCCCAACAACTCAACAACTTTCTTTTGAAGGCTTTCAGACAAAATATGTTAGTTTCAAATTTCAGTCTCAATGTTTGTAAAGACAATGATTTATTGGGGATGTTCTTTATTTATTCAAGATTTGGTTATTTGTTTGCAATCGCTCTGAAGTAAGAATTTCTAGTTCGCCATTAGTAGAAGGAGGCAAGTGCTTCAGGTTTGCTTGGGGTCAATTAGATCCTATGTCGGGTCACATCCGTGGTGCGACGGATCATGACAATTTACTTATGGGGCAATATATAGAGAGTTTCTTATGAGTTTCTAAGTTAAAGATCTTGAGGTCTTAGATCCATAAGCCAGCCAAACGGTTATATTACTTTAATAAGTTTCAAGAAATCATACTCCAAGAATCATGTTAATGACTTAGCCTAAGTACTTAAAGTTGTATGTAGTCTAAGAACTCGATTCATTATGAGTCTCTTCAATAAAAGGTGCTAATGTAAACACGACCAGCAGTGATATACAAATGAATTCCCTTTAGTTATGTTCAAGTCATATGCTCTATGTACAACTCGCTCAAATCCTAATCGATTTTCTAAAGTTAAGAGTCTTTTTCACGTACAAATATTTCCAATGTATAAGTAGCTATGATAATGAGATGATAATGATCCTAAATAAATAAAAGCACAAGAGTAAAGAAGAAAGCTTTCATAATTAAAGAAGAGGTTAAATATAGTTGATGCAAACAAGCTTGACTGAGACTAAGAATATGAGCACAAGCTCACGAGTGTTGATATATAGATGTTAAAGGCGACACTTCTATTCCTAAGCAGGTTTTAAGTCACTCATAAATATGTGGGTAACTGGAAATTATGCTTTTCTACTCATCAATAACTCATCATACATGAATATTCCTCATAAACCTTGACTTTCATGAACTTTTCATAAATGGGCATTTTAATTTTAAAAACTTGAAACATGATTTTTAATAAAAACAACATAAAACTGGCTCATAATTCGTAATTCAATAATAGTAACTCAATTAGATCAAGCCCGTGAAGAGAAATCACAATTTCATGCATCAAAAAACTCCATAAAATTTAGATAGAAAATTTCATGATTTGAAAGAGATTGAGCATGGGTGTGAAAGGATTCACCCATCTATAACCCTACATACCTAAGGAAAATTAAATCTCACCACTCCTTGAAAGCCCAATGGAAAATTTGAAGAAAACCTTGAACAACAAGTTTGATCACCTCCTCAATTTCCTAAAACTTGGTATACATGGAAACAATAAGCCTGTGGTGGGGTTTTTTACCTCAATAAACACCGATTTTCGAGTCCCACGAGTCGTTACATCATACCACGGCTCATGGTATCGATCCGTTGGATCCATTTCCCATTTCATACATTCATATTCACTTCCCACGACTTGACAGGACGAGTCGTTGTTACGAGTGACGACCCGTTAAGTCATCTCGTTGTTTCCCCGGCCATGAACTCGCACCAATCTTTCCCACGAGCCTACCACAACCTCGTTACTCTCCAACGAAGTCGTTGTTTCTCTTTCGTTATATAGATTGGAGAATTTCAATACTCCTTCCCATGATCGGTGACCATGACCTGCTACTTCTCACGACGGTCATCCCACGACCCGTTACTTCTCCCTTAGGCTTAGACCAGCCTCACCACGACCTAAATAATGACTCGTTGCATCAAACAACTAGTCGTTACTTCCAATTGTTACTGGGGAAACATCTTCCCACGACTACTTCCCACTCTGCCGCCGGTTGGACCAACGCATCCCAGTCACCCGTTTTGTGATTTTTTCCAAATTTTCAGCCAACTCCCCATTTTTAAATCTCGGTCTAATCTGTGCACTTTTAGAGTATTATGAGAGTGACTTTCATCCATTCATGATGTTAAATCAGCGCCAGACTGAGGCAACCTCAGAATGTCATGCCACAACTATAATTATGGTGCTTGGGTTGAGGAGGCAACCCACCTTTCTAACATTTTTTGGTCTTGCAGAAAGATGAAAAGGGCTTTTGGAGGCAAAAGAGCTGAGAAAATGAGCGAAAAAGGTTAAGTTTGGGGCGTAGATAGCTTGTGTCGAGCACAAGGTATTGTCCTCGTAAAAGAAAAAATTTCAAGTTGGTGCTATGGGTGGCGCACCACGCCATACTGGCCCACGAACAAAAACTTTCTAAGTGCGGCGAGGATCGGCGCCGTCGCGCCTAGTGGGTGTTATGTTTGAAATTTGTTTGTCCAATGGGCCAATTTGATCCAAGAACCTTAAAATTACTAAAACCTCACGTGTCACACCTTTATTTTAAATCTCCATTCATCCCTCACATTAAAAGGTGAAAATAAAAAGAAACAAAATTCTTCTCTCTCTTCCCTCACTAACCCTAACTCCGTCTCTTTCCTCCATTGTTGTCTTCTCCAAGAAGCTTGATGGAGCTAATATCTCCAACTCAATTAAATATTTTTCTTCTCTCTTAGTTATTTAGTGTAAAAACATGCCTCGATAATTCTCTTCCCCAAGGTAAAGACCCAAAATCATCATTATTGGTGAAAAGCTTAAATTTCATAATGTGTGTTTTCATAGCTTTAATCACTTAAATTCTTCCATGATAATGTGTTATCCTTGTTAGGGGTTTTCTATTTTGGTTAAATTGGTCTGAATTCAAAGTTGTGGAGTGATGAAGAGGTGATGAATTGAATTTCACGAATTGTGGTGGTAAACAGATTGTAGAGAGAGAAAGTGCAAAGTACTTAACTTCTCAATATGAAGAATCTTGAGTTGTTGATAATTCTTGTTAATTCATGGTGGATTATAGTAAATTTTATGTTGGTTGTTGAATGAATTGATTGCTACTACTTGCGCGTGGGTTACTTGAATTATGAATTAAAGTTGGGAAGGTGAACTAATGGCTAAAGTGAGGTATTCTTTGAAAGAAAAGAAAAATAAAATAGAGGAGGGATGTGAAAATTCATGAACTTGGTTGTAAATGTGAAGTTAGGTGAATGATATGATTGTTGAGATTTGAGATAATAATGGGTGAAGTTTTGAGTACCTTATTTGACGCTAGCGAATAAAGTGTGGGGCTACTTTGCACCCATTACACCTAATTAGCTAGCCTTTTTTATCACGAACTAATTTAGTACGCTTGATTGTGATTGCCAAAGGTGGCATCAAACGCCGACAAAGGAAAGAAATAGAAGTAGCTAACAAGTGGTCTCAAGTGGTCTCAAAAGGAATAAAAGGATCGAGTCCATCAACCAAGAGAGCCTCTACTAAAGGTTTAGAGCAAAAGCTGTGTGGAGCCACATGGACTAACATGGTTCAAGACACAAAAGGAGGCCAAATATGCTCCTGAGAACTAGATTGAAGAAGGTTGCCTCACACTGGAAGTTCCCCACCATCCTGGACAAGGTCCATGAGTTGGGATCAGTTATATATCTCGTCGAAATAAGGAGTGCAACTTCACTTTGGTGAGGGAATTTTTATGCAATCGACACGCCCTTTGGAGAGAACACCAAAGTCAAAATATGGGGTCGGGGTCCGTCACACCTGCCCAGGAGTTAGGGGCGGGCATTCGGTTTTTCGATTCGATTTTTTAAATTTCGGTTCGGCTTTTATTTTTTGATTTTTCATGTAGTGTACCGAACACCGAACCAAAACTAATTCCCTTCTATTCAGTTTTTTTCAAATCTCGCCTTGATTTTTCTAATTCGGTTTTTCTGCTATGGGCCTAATTAATGGGCTATTTTTTAACTTACAAAATAAGCTACTTTTTTAATTAAAAATGAGTTGTTTTTATAGAAACCAGGCGGGTTAACTCATTAAAATATTTTAATTTAAATTTGAATTTAAAGTTTAATTCAACTAAGCTTAATTTTTAACTTTTTTTAAATAAAGAAAATAGCGTGATCAATTGATTTACATTTAGTAGTACATACATAACATTTGAATTTTTGATAATAAATTTTCTCTTATGCTTAATATCCTTATAACAAAACCAATAAAAAGTTAAGGGTCTTTTAAGATTTCCCACAATCTATGGTCCCTAATTTCTTGTTAAATAAATATTATATATTTCATTTTTCTTTCAAAGCATATTAATAATAGTAAGAATTTTCTTAACATGCTAAAACTATTATAAAACTTGTTATTTGAAAAACTTAAGCAATTGTATAAATTATATATTTCAATATGAAATTCAAAGAAATTTAAATAAAGAAATATTTAAAAAACTAAAAAAATAAAAAAATTTTTTTAAAATTTATGATTTTGATTTTTTTAATATTTATGATTTTGAAATTTTAAAACCGAAAAATCAAAATTTTAAAAAAGAAACCGAATCAAAAACAAACCAAAAACCGAATTAGTTCCTGCCGCTTGGTTTTTCGGTTTTTATGCCCACCTCTACCCGGAGGCGTGGATCGGGCACCTTATGCCACCCCCGATATAAGCATACGATGCCCAAAATAAAACAAAAGACAAAAAAATCATAAATTATAAAAAAAAAAAAACCCCAAAAACAAAAAACAAACAATATAAAAAATATAAAAAAACTAAAAAAATAAATATTTAAGTGTGTTTCAGCAGGCCGCAGAAGGGAAAACAACTATACAACATGGTCCACCTGGCCTATAACAACATAATAAAACCACAACAATGTCTATGAGCCTTCATGAATACATTAGAAATCAACCGCCCGCGATAGTGGCCCCGAACTACCCATAACTCACTGCAACTCCGGGAAGACCTGGAGCCTATTGCCTAAAGGCAGTCCAAGAATCTGGAAACGAGCCAACACACCTCAACAACAAAACAAGGCAAAACGAAGCTCCATCCGACAAGATTCAAAGGAATTCACGATAGAAACTCGAGAGAACAACCCAACAGGTTAACACACCTATAACCAAACTCAAAAACCAAGGAAAACCAAAAAATAAAGTCTTACCAACAGCTTCACCATGAAACAACCACCAATAACCCAAAAAAGACACCAAAACGCAAGCTACACGTGATACCCGATTTTCCGACACCAAAACCATGTTAAGCCATGGATTCTAACCCTAAAACCCAAGGAAAACCATGGAGAGGACTTGAGAGAGGTTTCTTACAATTAGGGCTGCTGAAAATGAATTTGGATGAAGAACAACCGACCGAAGGGGCTTAAATAGCCTTCCACCGCCTTAGACCCTTGTGACGTGTTCTGCTGGCGCAGCCTCACTAAAACGGAATATCTCTACTCCGAAGCCTGGACAGGAACAACTTGATGCAATCGAAACTAGATTCATAAACCTTTAATTTGATAGGTTGCACATCCCCTAAATTATTATAGATTAGGAGAAAAGTTTCGAGACATTTGACCTAAATTTTAAGATATTTTAAGAAGGACAATTTTGCGATAACATTTGACGAATGTTGTTCTACAACTTGCTCAACGTCTAATCTTAAATACGACAATGTGAGTGACTCAAATAACTCATAACACTTCCTTCTTAGCCTATTATACTCTTAGTCCTACCAACACGAAAGCACGATTTTATCGCTCAAATTATCCAAAGGTGTTACATCCTTCCCCTTAAAAATATTCGAATTCTCAAATGTTGGATGAGACACACAATTTACTACAAACCAAGGACAAACACAAAGACGACATAACCTCACATGGCAAGTCTACCAAAAATAACTCCAAACAATAAAACATTGCACCATGTCGAGGCGCACACAAGTATAACTACATCAAAATAAGAATCATACCGTTGCCATGTCTAACTATCGTCGGCTTATAATTCATCAAGTTACAAGCATCTCGCAAAAGTCAAAAACGTGAGTCTAGACTCCGACTCTATGACATCCGATTTCGCACACAACCAAAAAAGGGTAATAATTTAAAATGCCTTATAGCCTCCTACTTATAAGTACATTGCGTGTAATGCACATATAAACAAGACCGTACAAGACACTGGGCCATAGACTCCCTAGGACGCAATCGCTTCCGATACCAAGTCTCACACCCCAAAACCCGGGAGGCATGATCGCACCCGTGCCACCTCGATATGAGTATACACGATGCCTAAAAATAATACAAAGACCAAACGTATGAGGTCGACAATAACAACTATAAAGTCGAATAAGACAAGACTATAGAGAAAGCTACCACACACTAAACCAAAAAAATAAATATCATATGCCATCAAGGCCACTGGAATGAAAACAACTATAAACATGGCCCACCGACCTATAACATCATACTAAAACAAAAGCAATGTCTATGAGCCTTTATGAATACATTAGAAATCAATGTCCAGGATAAGGCCCCGAACTATTCATGTCCTCGACCTCTCGACAACTCCGAAAGACCTGTGAGAGCACCAACTCCACTGAACTCTACTCAAAGAACAAGAACTCGATCTACCACCCACCATCACCCGCGCGTGTGCATGAAATGCAAAGGCCCGACTAGGGCGTTTAGTACAATAGTGTACCAAGCATGAAAGGCGTAAACAACTTGAAGACATAGATTAGAGATTAAAACATATATCGTATATCACAGTAAGGAGAACTCAAAGCAAGTAAACACATAGAACCTACCTAGCCCCCATAAGTCTGGCAAGTACAAATAAATATACAAACAAAACCTACCCGGGCCCCCATATAAGTCCCAAAGCAAGTCCAAAAGTAAACACACAACACAATTCAAGACCTAGCTTAACATACCACCCGGCTATCACCTCTAGACCTCTCAACCGCTCCAACTAACACAACCCAACATCTAGCATCCACCGCTATCAAATAACAAAAACACAAACAACCAACAATATGATGTCAAGCAAACCAAAGTAAACACCGCTATCAACATCATCAATCGCTAATCGCCGTATTCTCTCGTCATATGCGCTAGCGAAGCACAATCCATTTGGGAGAACCAAATCATGGCCCCGTGAAGGCCTGGGAGCATGTCGACCACTCTCGAATCATGTCTCAACTCTAAGACTACAGAGGACATCATCCTCAACCCGGTAGGTCATATCACCTCGGGGCTCAACCCCTCAAAGTGAAACACTCTTGTGCTGGGTATCCACAAGCCATAAAGTACCTTCGACTCGAATTCTCAAATTCTAACTACTCTCGTGCATCGGTATCCACAAGCCATTAAGCCTCAAACACAACACACACAATCAACAGCAATAATAATACCTACTCAAACATCCCACAAAAGGCTCTCAAATCCCACAACCCGACTATTACAACATAGTACTATTCTTTCACGTCTACCGTCCACCGACGAACCACTAGCCGAGTTAAGGGTTACCATCCTAACCAGCTTCAACCCTGGGCATTACAAACAACCCATGCCGATCTTGGGCAGAATTATATGCCCAAGTGATACTCAAATGCTTCATTTTCGTCTTGTTTATCCATCGTTATTCAGGCATTCTCATGTAATTGTGAGTTAAAATGTAAATTATACTAACCAACATGATTAGTGCTGTTTTGCAGAAAATGTAATTTTTAGGGAAGCTAAGATGCATGTAGAACGAAAGGACTCGAAGCGAAAGGAAGGAAAAGGCCAAGGAAAAGCTACATAGAAGGTCTGGCATGGAGCTGCTTTTCACACGCTATCGCGAGGCATTTTTCCTCGCCTGAGTTATTTTGGCAAAGTTCCAGTGTAGGTCCGCTTTGCCTCCGTGGCACGTTGGGCATATTTACCTGTAACATCAAATTCCAAAAGAAGTGGTTCGTTGCCGGAGCCGTGGGCACGCGGGTCAAGTCCCGCGTTGTATGCCGTGGCACGCCGAGATTAAATGCCGAGGGACCTCGATTCCATGAGGGTCCGCGTTAGCTCCGTGTCACTTGAGGCAAGCAGCTCGCGGATGCGCTCCATGCCTGGTGCGTTGCTCGCGATGCGCCCGTGACACGTTGCTTGTTATTCCGAGAAAAATTTTCACTAGTATAAAATAGTACACTTAGGTTCATTTTTTAATTATTCGGACTTAGTGGAGCAAGAACGTAAGCCAAGGTGCGCTTGAGGGGACGAAAATCTTAGGGTTCTTCTCTATCTCTTTCTCCTTTATTTCAATTGTTTGTATGATTTATACTTATTCATGATGTTTAATCCACAAATGAGTGGCTAAATTCACTTCTTGATGAGGTTAAGAACATTTGTAGTGGAATGTAATTGTTGATCATTTTGGTTTTTCATCTTTTCTTCCATGGTTTGCTCTATCAATTCTCGCTCTTACTGCATTAATGGTTTGCCAATATTAATGTATATTTAAAAATCTAGTTTCATCTGAAAGAGAAAGAAATTGAAAGTTGTGAATTGGTAGGATATGACTCTTACTTAGTTTGGGAAAATTGAGAACCTATTTATCTTCAATAGAAATATATTTGAAAGTCGTATTAGTCACTACAGATTAATCGTTTTGTATGGCTAGAACTTGGAATTTCTTTTATCACGTAAATGTAGGTTGAAGGTTCATGATTCTGTTGGGTAGAATACTTGGTATTCATAGGCAATATTTCGACTAGCAACCGAAGGAAAGATTAACCGAATTGTATTGATAAATTACTCCCTACATGTTCGTTATAGCCTCACTTTGCTCATTACTATATTTAGACTCACTTACAATTTTTCTTAGATTAGTACTTAGGAAACAAACTTTCAAAATCTTCTTTAAATTGTTGTCTCGCATTTTTAGAGTTAGAGTTCATTAACGCTAATTTGATTATTACCTTTGTCTGGCCCGTGGGATCGATATTTGGCTTACTTGAGCCACTTTACTACCCTTGTTCGACCACGTGCACTTGCGTGTAGGTGCCAAATAGATCCAACAAGCTTTTGGCGTCGTGCGGGGAGCCGGAAATTGGTAAAATTGCTTTCTTAAGTGTTAATTTACGATTTTCTATATTAGTGCCGACAACTTGATCTTAAATTTCTGGTGCATATTGAATTCTTGAACACCGGCAAAGAGACAAGGAGCCGGTGGACTCATACTTAGAGCCGGAAGACCACCCATCACAGCCGAGAGAAGTCAGAGAAAGCAAATTGCTCGCATGCATAACTCTCGAGCAACTACGTATCCACCACTTGTGTGCGAGTGTTAGTGCTCGAGGAATGGAAGCTAGGCCTGGGTTTCGCGAAGTGGCAATCCTATGCAACAAATGAGACAGACTGCATTCGGAAACTCCTGAAAGAGAGGGAGGTTTGAGCTGAAATGTAATATGGTGCAATTGCGCACACCAACGGCAATCTACATGTGTCTTCCTCACGAGATCCACAACAACATCTCCAAAACTTTTGGAGATAAGTGACTTACATCCGCCTGAGGCCATCCGACACGTAAGGCTTACATTGTTCCCATTTTCACTCTTGGGAGAAGCAAAGAGGTGGTTAAAAGCCGAGCCACCTAATTCCATCACCACTGGGATGATTCGCAAGAAAATTTTGATACTTCTGCTCTTTCCATCCTAGAAATGTAAAGACTTAAGTCGATTCTAAGTTTTAAACAAAAAGAGGGGAGAATCTCGACGTTTGGGAAAGATTCAAATCCATACTTAGGATTGTCCTCATCATTATCAATCCAATGATGTGCTGTGCATACTTTCATGTGGTTTGGAACCCCACACAAAAAATTTTGCTAGACTCGTACCGGGGACAAGCATTAGAAAAAGACTTATGAGGAGTTGTACACTTTGTTAAACCATATTTCGGTAGGGAAATCAAGAGTGGAATGCAGACTCTTCAAGAGGAGGAAGGAAAGCTGGGCAGGAGTCTTGTTGATGGTTTTTCAAATGCATCGCACAAATAAATTTATAAGCATGTAATCAACTCAAAGACTCCACTTCAAGAATATGAGCTTGAATCAATCTCAAGCCCCAGCAAATATCATATGTGCAACAGACGGTGTGAAGTATGCTAGAGTAATGAACACTACCGAGTGTCAGTGCAACCTGCTTCATGTAGTGAACTTGTTGGTAATGTACAAAGAAATAATCACCAATAGTATGGCAACAAAGTTGTACTCTAATTGGAGGAATCATCCGAATTTCTCCTTGGGTAGTAAATGTGCTCATCAAGGGCGTAGTTCGAGTCGGGGCGCAGAGAAATCAAGGAGGGCAACAGAACCATCGCCTCAATACAAGCAACAATGCACCTCCACCACCACCACTCCAAAGATTGAGGAAATGTTCAAAATGATGAAAGCTAACTAAGTCCAATTGCAAAGCTCAATATGTGAAATTGGCAAAACATGTAAAGAACAATCGCTTAGCTACAAAGGCGCTCGGAGTACCAAGCTGGGGCAAACTAGCCGGAGCTCAAAACACCAAAGCCGAGAGGAGGACTACCGAGTGACATCACCCATCCAAGAGTGAAATGTAATTACAAGTGAGTGGTTTTTGCAAGTCTCAAGGAGGTGGAACTTAAAGACCACCTCAACACCTGGGAGCATGGAGAAAGAGAGGGAACACGACATTTAGAGGGGGAAGAAGAAGGAAGTCAACTTAAAGACCACCACCCCGTTACTTCTGAAGATTAAAGAAACACAAGGAGGAAGCTGTTTCAAAAAGTCTACGGAGGTGCTTAAACAGTACACATTAATTTACCTCTTTGTTGAT
Source organism: Datura stramonium (assembly GCA_018107945.1). NCBI lineage: Eukaryota > Viridiplantae > Streptophyta > Magnoliopsida > Solanales > Solanaceae > Datura > Datura stramonium. The sequence continues at coordinate 123,376 of JACEIK010004790.1, forward strand.
ATTTGTAAGAGTGCCTAAGTACAAGTATATCAAGGACATCGTGGCGACCAAAAGTAGGTTGACTGAAAGTACGCCATTATGGCGCTCACTGGGAGTGCACTTCCGTGATCCGTAACAGCTTCCCAACAACGCTCAAGGTCCCTGGGAGCTTTACAATCCAAATTACACCGGGCAAAGTACCCGAGCTCGCTTGACATGATTTTGGGAGCGAAGATAACTTGATACCGACACGGTATTCAAGAAGTCAGCTAGGCACCCTGCATCAACCACGTTGATCAGCAACATCATTCCTTCACTGCACTGCATGGCATTGTGGAGGACGTGGCGAAAGGTATGGTCTTATCTTCCAGAGATTTTATTTGCGGTCGATTTTGAGCCGACGCTAAGTCCCATTTATTTTGGGACGCCCTTTTCGCAACCAGAAAGCTTTACTGATGTAGTCATAGGCGTAGCCAACTATGCGGCGCATGACAAGGTGGAGGTATTTGACGTGTACAAGGCTACTAAGCTTCCTACCGTATATGAGGAGCTGAAGAATCAATGTGCTTCGATCGCGTATATTGTTCATTGTTGATCGGAGGATCTGGGTGGGAAAACCACCGATTCGAGGACGCCCCAAAATTGGAGTTGTGGAAAGAAGGAAGATCAAAATGTCACGTTCGCTGATGGGCGCTTCTGTGGCAGACAGTGGAAGTGAGAATTTCGTTATCTTGAAGAAAACGTCCGTCACTCTAAAGGATGACTAAGCTTTCTTAATGACGCCGAGCCGCGACGGTAAATCGTGCGCCGCACCTGAGGCAACCCGGGAAATTATTGTAATAATACGAGTAGAATTAGTTAGAAAAAAAGAGAAAAAAATAGAAAAATAGAAAAAAATAGAAAAAATAAAAATAAAAAAATTGTGTTTGTGTTTGTGTTTGAAACCTATGAATTCTAACCAATTTTTTGTTGTGAGATGAATTTCTCAGGTGGAACTAGGCAAAATGCAAAGGATCGCAAAGGAAAATCGAGGTGAGAAAAAAAATAAAAGTAGCAAAACAAATGAAAGCCTACGCGATGGCTCCATGTCACTGATGAGGGCTCTCCGCTACCCTCCATGACACGTTGAGGGGGCGTATTCGAATTTTTACAAATTCCGTAACACCCACGCGATGGCTACGTATCACGGAGGGGGTGCTCCAAAAAGTTACCCTCCGTGACACGTTGAGGTAACACCCACGTCGGTCACCAGGTAATCCGCGCGAAAAACCCTTCTTTTTTAACCCCGAAATCCCCTCATTTTTCCCATTTCCCACTCCCCTCCGCGACAAACCCCCTAAAATCCCTCCTTCCCCAACGTGACACGGACCTAGAATCGAATTTTCTTCAACTTTTCTTCGGTTCATCGAATTAAAGGTATGTTCTTGAACTTAACCTCAATTTTTGCCTAAATTTTTAATTTTTGAGCATGTGAGGTGAGTAGACCTTGACCTAAGTGTAAATTGAGATTGAATTCATTTAAGTTATTGTTGATTGATGTTCGTAGTATCGTTGTGATTATATGAACTTGATAAATACATGTTTGATTGAATTTTTGCAAAATTGGTAGCTAGGGTTGGTATGTGAATAGGAAGAAACTAAATTGGGTTGAAATGTGAAAAATTTTGGGTTGTGCATGTTGGGTGATGTGAATTATGTTGGGATTAATGTTGAATATGCTAAATAAACAAGGGATTTTCGGGAAAATGAAATTGGTGAATTGCATAGGTTGTTGTTGAAAAAATTTGGCTAAGTGCTATGTGATGTAATGGAATCGATGGTGATATTATGATTAGCTGTACGAAGTCTGAGTAGTACATAGTAATTATTCCATCGACTTATTTGAAAGCACGAGGCATGTGATTGTAAAAATTTGAAAAGAATGATTGTCTTGCCTAATTGTTTTAATTGTGGCTAAAGACTAAGTGTGGGGTGGCCTAACTCAACCCAACCTTAGTCG
>JACEIK010004791.1:0-109649 GCA_018107945.1 Datura stramonium
TCAACTACTACCTACAACATTATCATGTGACTACCCCATGATTCTGTTCAGTTAGGATATGACAAAATAAATTGAATCCCACTTATTTTAGTACTCACATCATTCATTCAAACTCGAGACATTGTACCTGTCTATAAAATTCAGAATGAAAAAAAAAAAGTTCTGACTTTATCAAATAAAAAATAGAGCACTTATCTCTTCGATCGATGCCACAACTATTGATGTCAATGTCTAAATGTGTTTTTCACGAATTCACCCGTATAATTGGGCTCTCTACACAGAAATGTAGCAGATTTAATCCAACTGCGGAGAAATAAAAATTATATGAAAAAATTTAAAATATAAAATTTTAAAATTTTCAACTTTTAAATAATCACATCATTATTTCCTTTTTTAATTTTTTAATTTATAATCTTAATTATATATAAATAATATAATTTTTTATTAACAAAAATTTAGATGAACCTTCAGTCTTTACCTTGTTTCGCCACTATTTATAATTCACAAATAATTTGGTTATTCGTTTATTTGTTTGATTATCAAATAGGATAAAATTTTGATGTGTTTATTTTAATAATATTTTATTGATAAGTGTCAAATATTAAATAAAAGTTATTCGAATATTAATGTTATGCAATATTTGGTTGTGTTTTAAGTAATTCTACATAATTAAAACTTACTAACTTATGAGGAAATCTATGTATAACTCTATGCGAGGTAGAAAGTGAAATAGTTATACATGGATTAAAATTATAAAATTACACATTTACCCCTGTCAATTTATTTTTAATTCGATATTTTTAGTAATCTTTTCTTATGTATATATACCCCGTCAATTATTTCTTCAATTTTGAAACTAGCAACTATTCCCTCTCATTCAAGAATTTTAATTGTTGTTAGGATAAGATTTATACACTCATTAAGAAAAAATTAATAGGGATGATAATTTGACTAATATAACCCTATTAATTTTTGAAAACATACAATAATTTTTTTTGCACATTTTAGAATGACTTTAAATACTAAGAGGGTAAATTGAAAAAAAAATATAGTCAATTATCTCTTAAATTTTGAAGCCGTGAGAATATTTTGGCTGTTATTTTTAGTATCTGTGATTAAAATGGAGCAGTAGGAGTATTTTGGAGCAAGTGCTTTTAGTATCTGCTGTTAAAAGAGAATGGGAGGCAGGGTGGGGAATTACTCTATTAGTTCTTTAAAAGCGGAATACCTCAAAAGTACCCCTAAATTTAACGAGTTTCTTTTCAAATCACCAGCACAAACTATCGGCAATCTTAATTAACCCCAAAATTTAGCTATTTGGTAGCCTTTTAATCCTCTGCGATGTCTCATCCTAAGAAAGTAGATTCTGGCTCTTGGCAATATAGACTTTTTATCTATGTGTCTTTTTTAAAAATAATTTGGAAATTTATTAATTTTTTAGATTTAATTTATTTTTTAATAATTGAAAATTTAAACATAATGAAAATATATAACTATAGCTAAAGTGTTTTATATTGATGTTTTTGATATGATAATTTTTAATAGATTCTCTGCCCGCATTTTTACCCGTAGAAATAGATAGTCATTAAATCTAAATAAAATCTAATAAAAATTATATGAATTAGAAGTTTCATTATTCTGCTAAAACTTTTTATTTTTTAAATTGAAATTGAATTGATAATTGAGGTTTTTTTATTTATTTTAATAAATATTATTATTTGAACTAATTAATTAAAATCATCTTAATAAAATAAAATTACACAATTACCTTTCAATTTATTGGGTTAATTTATTTTTATGTGAATAAAAATGACGAGACTCAAAGTCGCTTGCCCAATCGATTTAGGTACGAAAATAGAATGCACAATTAAAATAAATTTTATTTCATATACAATTGGTTCTTCATTATTTTTTTAATTGACCTGAAAATAAAAATACATCATTAAAATAAATAATTGAAAGCTGATTTTTAATTCCCCCCTCATATGCTTAAAAGAGAGTGTAGTCACTATCTTTGTGTAGATATTTAGAGGTTAAAGTAGTAAATAGACAAATTTAAATAATACAAAAAAAAAAATACTAATCAATTAAAAAAAATATTTAATAGTTAATTTTTTTAATTTTTTTAATTTTTTTATTTTTATTCCTTTATTATTTTAATTGTTGTTTGATAGATTGAAATTGAATTGATAATTGAGGTTTTTTTATTTATTTTAAAAAATAATTTTATCTTAATTAAAATGGCCTTATTTTAAATATCAAATAAATTACTTTCAGTTTCACTTATAATAAGTCAACTTTTTCTATTTTGAGCAATATCTTAAATTTTATCTATTATTATGAGTAAAGCAATCAAATAATAATATAAAAAACATATATTAAATCATTGATAATATATAAAACTTAAAACTTTTAACAAGGCTTAGAATAAAACTGGATCACACATTTATAGTATGTTATTACTGTTTGTCTAAATAAATAAGCGTATTCAGCACTATAGAGTAGTGTTAAAATAGCTAATACAGTAACTAACTAAATTCTAACTAATTTATTTTCATCTCCCACTTTTACTTTAAAAATTAATTTTCTTCTTAACTTTAAAAAATAGATATTCTTCGTCTTTTATTTCTAATTGATTTTTAAAATATATATTTTATCCTTCAAACCTCCATTTATGTAATACTTTTTATATTATATAAAATATTTATTTAACATAGATATTTTAGTTTCTTATTTAAATTCACTAACATTATAAGTAGAATAATATTTCTATAATTGTCAAACAATTTTTTTAGTATTTTCTTTATTATTGTTATTAAAATATTATATGCATTAAATGTGTATATATGTATGTGCATGCATGTGTATCTATTTATATTTCTACTCTTTCTTATTCTTTATTACCTATATAAATAAATAAAATTTGATTGTTATTAATAGAATATTTTGTAAAAAACAAAAATTTAAAATTAATTTCAATTATAAATAAATAATCTTTAAATTTGTCTTTGTTTATTATTACTTTTTATATTTAATGCATTGAAATATATTTATAAAGTTATTATTACCTTTTATTTTCACTTGTATAAATAAATATTAGTGTTTTGATTATTATTAATAAAATTATTTTTTTATTCTACTAATTTACTTCATTATAGAAACGTCATTAACTTATACTTAATTGATATTTTTTAAAAAAAATAAAAAAAATAAAAAAAATAAAAAAAATAAAAAAAATAAAAAAAATAAAAAAAATAAAAAAAATAAAAAATATATAATTATAATTTTATAATTATTAATTTTTGAATGAGTTTTTAATAACTTTTAATAGTTTTTTAATAAAATAAATATTTTAAAAATTTATAATTTTAATTAAATTACATGTTTTTTTTGTTTTTTTAATTTTTTCTTTTTTGAGAATTTTAAAGTTGGGGGTTGAAAACGATTTTCACCCTTTCATAACTAATAGCAGTATAATTCTACCTATCCACCAAACGATTCTTAAATGTAAAATTGAAAAGAGTTTCCAACCTCATTTTTCCAATTTTAATTGGTTTTTATTTGAACTGTTGTTTGCCAAAAAAAGAAAAAAGAGTTGGAAGATTTTCCAAATTCAGCTTTTCGAGCTAGTAAATTGAAAAGATTGTTGTTGGAAGCACTATTTTGAGTTTTGAAAAAACGAAGAAAAAAAAGCTCGAAATTAATGATGTGAACACATCTTTCCAGTCAAACAAACACAAAACATGCAAAGAAAGAAAGAGAGAGAGAGCGCTGAATGTAACTGACAGGACGCGCAAATTGCCGGTAGTAAATTAAATCTACGTGACGACCACCAGCTGGTTCAGCTTGTAGTGTAACGTAAAAGAATAAACATTTAATAATAAAGACAAGTGGAATTTAGAGGGAATAAGAAAGTAGCCAATTATAATTAGGAAAAACACTATTAACGAGGAGGGTTAAGAGAGGTAAAACAAGAGACAAAAGTAGTATAAAAGGGGGCAGTTGAGAAGATAAAGTACAACAACAACAGCAAAGAGTGAGGCTGAGAGAGATGTATATTCATATCATATTTTTCTCACACCTGCACCACACACTAAAAAATTTTAAAAAAAATCAACGATTTTTCTTTGGTTTTCTTCATCTTTTTTTCTTTCTCTTCCCCCTTTCTGTATAATCCCGCTTCTTCAGTCCCTTTCTGCAAACCATCTGTCTTTTAAGAAGGTTTTCTGAACTTTGAGTTTGTGTTTTGATGTTTTGAAACAAAGAAATGGATAAAATGCAAACTTTTTAATTAGAGAAAAGGTTTTCTTCAAAGCCAGAGTGTTTTCAAGTCGAGGATCTAGTAAAGTAACTCAGCATAGTTTCTCTTTTCTGTTTGTTTTCTACCCAAAATCAACCAGAGGGCTTTATTAGTTGTCCCTCAAAGGTTGATTTTTTCTTCTTTAGCAACTAACAGGAAGAAAAAGGGTTATTGTTGAAGACCTCTTTGTTTATCCTGTTCTCTGTTTATATAAAATCACTCACCTGTTTTCTTTATTTTGATAAAAACAGAGTTACTTTGAACTTTTTGAATTTATTTGTTTAGGTATGGCAGCAGCTATGGATTTTGGAATAGTACACCTGTAGATCTTCACTCATCATCAGACCCTGTTACTTCTGGTGGTGAACTCATGGAAGCACTTGAACCTTTTATGAAAAGTGCTTCTTCTCCTTCTCCTTCCCCTTCTAATTTTCCTCCTATTATCTGTCCTTCTTCTACTTCATCATTTTTTCCCTTCTTCAGATTTCCAATCTTTTCCTTCATTTCCTCCTCCTACTCCAACCATTTCTTATCCCTACACTTCTTCTTTTTATCCAACTCCTCTACCTACTATGAGCTCTGATGCTTGTTCCACTTCCACACAGACGAATTCCCAAATCTTTTCAACTGGGTATTCGGGCTGTGGAGTAAGGAGCAACCGAGTTCAATCAGGTTGAATCAGTTGACCCCAACACAGATCCAACAGATTCAAGCCCAAATCAACTTCCAAAACCAACAACAACAGCAGCAGATGATGTTTCAGAATGCCCACCATGCTTCCACCATGAACTTCTTGGCCCCTAAGCCGGTTCCGATGAAGCAATCCGGCTCCTCACAAAACCCACTAAGCTCTACAGAGGTGTTAGAGGCGTACTGGGGAAAGTGGGTAGCTGAGATCCGATTGCCTAAACCGGACCCGGCACGCTTGGTACCTTTGACGCTGCCGAAGAAGCAGCTTACGACAAGGCAGCGTACATGCTTCGAGGTGACTTTGCTAGGCTGAACTTTCCCCAACTCCGCCACAGCAGCAGCCTTATCGGTAGTGACTTGGAGAGTACAATCCATTGCATTCCTCTGTTGACGCAAAGTTAAGGACATTTGCCAGAGCTTGGCACAGGGGAAGAGCATTGACTCTAAGAAGAAAAGGGCAGAAAGAGGTCGTCGTCGTCGGCGGCGGTTGTGAAGATGGAGGAAGAGGAGGCAAGGTTGCAGAAGGTGGATCCGAGGTGACGGGTCGGGTTCCGGGTCCGGTGGATCATCGCCCGGTAACTGATCTGACATTTCCGGAGTTCACTGGGGAAAGAGTCAACATGGGACATGTCTGAAAATTTCTTGTTGCAGAAGTATCCATCTCATGAGATTGATTGGGCCTCCCTATAAAATGAAAAAAGAAAAAAAATAGTAGCAATTAAGTCCAGGTCTAAGAGTCTTATGTGACCTTATTTTTATTTTTGTAATTTCACATTATTTATAGTAATTGTTAATGGTGTTTTTAGGTCTTTAGGTGAGGACTGTCGGTCACTGCAATGGAGTTTTTGGCAGTGCAGAGGCAAAGTTCTTTTAGAGTTTTCATATTTTAGGCTAAAATCTAACTAGTTGTGATGTGTTTTTGTCTTGGCTAGGCCAATGGATTTGATGTTTGTACTCTCTATTAGTGTCAATATTTCTTTGTTAGTAGTTCTATCTTAGCAGTGAATTAATTCTCTTATTCCAATTAACCAAATCTGGCATGGTTAAACATGTATGTTTCTAGTAACCATATTCCCATTAACCTAATCTGGAATAAACAGAACCTGAAGCTATTATTAACATGCTTCAAAGTAAATAATTGGTTTCTATAAGAGTTCCAAGTGGTTATCATTAGAGCGACAATATAAACTTGGAAGTACGCTTATAGCAGTGATTAAGTTTTTGATTTCAACTCTTTAGAAACAATTATTTCAATAAAAATGTGGTAAGAGTTAAATAAAGGACATCTTAAGTAACTACAGCTACGTTTGAGTGTAGATTGGGATAAACAGGATAAAGATATTTCAAACATGTTATAGCCCAAATTGGAAGGTAAGATAAAGTATATAACAGGGGAAAGTGGGTTGGAGGCCAAAAATGGGTATCTATCATAGTTCAAAATATTACACCTCTATTTTCAAATACTCTCAATTCACTTTTACATGTCATTTTAGCTTTCTTTATTTTACTTTTAATATTATTCATTTGAATTTACTAAAAATTATATATGAATAAATGTAAATATTATAATCAAAATTATCACTTTATTTTTAATTTTATAAGAATTATAATTAAGTAAAAATAAACGAATAAAGTTAGGAAAGAATGAAGATATTTTTATTGCAATGCGATTGTGCTTTGCTGAGGCAGGAATCAATCTTATTATTTTTGCAAGTACAATTATTATTTATATAATTTATCAAAATCAATCATTAATTTTAAAAATTTACTGCAAACCATTACCTCGATCAACCCATCACTTCATCTTGATTTCAATTACTACAAATTGTCCTTTGACTCAGAGAAATGTAGAAAATGTTGATTCCTTTAGATAACACACACATAATACTCATCAATTTCATCTCTTCCCTTTGGAAATCTGTATGCATCAGTGCAAGTAGAGGTAATCACAATGTTACAATTATATACTTACTCATATCTTCCTATCTTAAATGACTGCAAGTATCTCTACCACAAGATGAATGAGAGTCCTCTGAGCCACATGTACAGGAAACAAAATCTAAGTGGAGAATATTTTGGCAAGACAAAGAGCAACTCTAGATCAACCACTAGTTTATTTCAGACATTATCCATCAGGATCAAGAAGGTTGCTACACCCAGTCGGATCTAGGAGGTAGGGAGGTCAGAAGGTGTTTTCAAATGAAATATTTTTGTTAGTATATATATGGATTTTGAACTCTAAATACAACCTTAAGTTTGCTTAGTAGTTGATTCAAAATTCAACATCATGCACTCCAAGATCTAGTCTAAAATGATACAAACTTTTGTGTTTTCTTACTGGCAAATCCCGTGAGCAAACGCAGCCAAAAATAGAGAAGCGTTATTATACCAGCTGTGTTTAGACATTATATTGAAGAGTAGATAGCTGTCCTTATTGTTCAAGAAGTTAAAATATTAAATCACCTGCCTTCAAAGCACACTATTTTTGCATACACAACTAATTACTACGTACATTATCCTTCAATTTTCACCAATTTAAATAGAATGCTTTTCTATACAACTATATTCGTAAAACTTACATAAATGTGTTCTTCGGTCATCTAATTTACCAACATGATCTAAGTATTTACTATTTATCTATATGTGTGTGTCTATGTATGTACTTAATTTTTTCATGTTTCTCTTGTCAAAATGTTTGGAAAATAAGTTTTTCAAAAATAAAAATACAAAATCAGAAGTTACTTTCCGATGGGAGTAGAGTAAACAAATTCCATAAGTATCATATATTCCATTTGTCTTCTCTCGATTCCATAAAATGGTAAACATTCGTACCAAATATTCGCACCAAGCCACTATAATATTTGCGTAGATAATTATATATAAATATTTTTGAGATAATTTGATCTTTTACTTATTTACTAGATACAGAAAATAAACAAAAAAACACTTATCTTTTAAAAAATAATAATATTAAAAACATTTTCCATCGTACCAAACACACCAGTAAAGTAGAAAGGGAAAGAAAATAGGTAGCAGTAAGGCCAAAAAGTAAAAAATGAAGTAAATTAAACTCAAGATCTTTATAATATTAATTACATACGGCTGGCACATTAAATTATATGGGTCCGTTTAATCAGCAGAATGTTACGTTTAATTGTGAGCAATGCGTCCCCCACTACCTAATTGTAGAGAGGAAAACAAGTACTCATCGTTTTCACCATTAATATGAGCATGACACTTCAAATTAGGTAATAAGAAGAAATTATCACAATTACTATTTACCTAATAACAATAATCAAATACGTTTTACAATAAGTTTTGTGCTGTGAATTTTGATTTTAACGATAATATATAGCTCTAATATTTTATCGATTTCATCATAGTCTAGGCGCAGTCTAGATACTCCAAATAGTACAAAGCATAATGCGGAGGATCTCGAGTTCTTTTGTGGAATTAGTTTGAGCTAAACTAATGGCCACTTGTTTGGCCAGCGCCCACCGAATCGTTATTTTGAGAAGTCTTTATCGAAAAATCTTTTGGTGAGAAACGGAGTTTGTGTTTGTGAAGTAAATTTAAAAAATACTTGTGAGCAACTTGGTAGTATTTGGCGAAACTTTCGGAAAGTACTTCTTCACAAAGTCTTTTCAAATAAGTCTTTCGGGGGCTACTTTTAGACATGAAAAACAGCTTTTCTTCTTTCTGCAAAAGCGACATTTTTATAGAAAGTTTGGGAAACACACTTCATATTTTTTAAATAAAAAGCACTTTTAAACAAAATAAAGCAAACACAGCCTCGAAAGGTTGGCGAAACGAGTATATAAAGTTTATTTAATCAAGTAGGCTAGTGTATTTGAGATGAAAACTCTTGAGAGAAATTTAAGATCTCTTGATTTCCATTCAACTTCGTATTGTTTTCAAACAATTGAAATTCTTTAAGATAATCTTCTTCTTTTTCTTTAAAATCTAGGGTTTTATTTTGTCATCCTTTGAAGGCGATCGAGTTAGTATGGATTGATGTTTGAGGCGTATGCTTAGGGTTATATATATATATATATATATATATATATATATATATATATTTCTTCTTCTTGATTATTCAAACTATTTCAATTACCTTTAATCAAAAATTTATTTTTACTTGGCTTTCAATTATTAGTCTTTAATATTTCTTATCTCGGATCGTCATGATCGACTATATATATATATAGTCGTTTTCTCGTGTATGGACTTTTTTCTGAAATGTCACCCTCATAGTTCAAGAGAGGAACTAGTGTATTAAATATCTCATCTCCATTCATTTATTCCTTGTTTGAATTTAGTAGTAAGTAGTAAAAGTTTGTTGCAGGGTTTTGAAGCAACTTGGTGGAATCCATATCAATTTCAATCTCAATCCCACATGGTTTATCCACTTGACACCAAAGTTGTTGGGATGCATTAATTAATTACCAGCATGCGTTTATTTATTCTGCCATTCTCAATTATTTTAGTGATTTTTAAAAATTTAATATAAAATTAATATTTTTCCGTATTTTATTCTTGGTAGACCGCCATTATTTTAAAAGTTACAAATACCTCCATGGAATAAATATTTAATAAACAAAATATTATATCTTAATACATAATAAGAATAAAATAAGGAAAAAAATCTTTTCTTGCTAATATTTTTAAAAAAAAAACGTCAAAAAAATAATTAAAAAGAACAGATAATTTGAGATCGAGGGTGTATGGGGTTTTCAATTTTGAGACATTAGTTATAATTGAGTGGCACTTTTCAGTCAGCAGCCTAGCTTTTACAGCTTCTCTAATATTAACCTAGATATATACCATGTGCACATGAGCTGCAAATTGGAAAAGTAAAACAAAAGTTACTAAAGACAAATTGTAATGAACATTTTGTAATCTGATTGGGAATTGAATTGGTAAATTGTTAATTTAAAAAAGGGAGGAGAAAACCTGTTACAATTTGTTATGCTACACTAATATTATCAGTTGGTGAGTAGAGAGGACCAGAGAGTGATTTAATATATAGAGTTAATGGCTACTGGAAGATAAAAGATTGAAGTGATAGGATAAAATTACTTGATTAAATAATAAAATTTCACGTTAATTTTATTTAGCTTTAAATTATAAAAAAGTTTAATTAAATAATTTATCGTTTTTTTTTTTTTGTAAATCTTTAAAAATAAACATAAATTTGTAGCTAATTTCATATTTCTAGTAGTGAATGATCGATTATATTTGAAATATCTCAATTTTTCAAATTCGTATCTGGCTGAAAGAGAGGTTTTCATGTTTTTTTTCGAAGAGTGTAACTAAGTGATATGATCAAATCTGTTTGTCTTTTTGCTGTTGATTAGCAAGAAGTGTGTACAAAAGCGAAACTAAACGGAATCTTTAATTTAAAAAAACAAAAAAAATAAAATATTAAAAAAATCACTAGAAAATAATTAAATAGGTCATAAAACTTCTATAAAATTATGAATATATTATTGCAAATTTAATCATAATATAAATATTATTTTAAAAATTTTCCCTAAATAAATCAATTGACTAAAAATGTTTCAAACTTACATCATTTTGACTTGAGAGGCAGGTCAAGAAGAAAAGTTGTAAGAAAAGAGGATTTTGATCAAAGTTGTATTGCGAATTTATAGTATTAAATGCTCTCTAGAAAGAATAGTAATTTCTTCAGCACGAAAATTCTAGAAAGAATATTCACTTGCATAAATATGTGGTAGTTGAGTAGCAAAGTCAAGAATTCCCTTTCAAGTTTGAACTTGTCTGGACTTCACTACATTCATACACAAACAATATTTACGTTCTCATTTAGTTATCAGATTTTTTAAATTTTTTAAGAAATTTAATAACAAATATAATTGATATTACCAATATGCACAATTTAAAATCGCAAAATTTAAAAATCTTATTCCATTATTTATATATCAATTGATAAATTGAAAGCAATGAAAGTAAATATATTTTAATTGAATATTATTAAGAAAAATAATTTTTTAATATAAGAATAATGAAAATAATTATTTATTCTTATTTTAGATTCCTTAAAATACACTTATTGTTGAATTTTTCCTTTTTTTCCTGCTATAATATAAACACATTTTGAGGCAGATAAAATATTATTTAATTGAATCCGGAATTTATTAAGAATAAAAGCATTTCAAATTTTATAATCTTAAATATACTACTATAATATGTTTTGATTAAAAAAGAACTATCATTAAAAATAATAATAAAAAGAATTGGATTATCATACAATGATGGAAATGGAGAATTAGAGAAAAACCACTGCAGTTTCCTAGCCGACTTACTACTTTTGAAAATGGAATTCCCCCTATATATATTATATGAAATCTTTTAAAGATAATGAAATTTCGACTCTTTAAAGCCACCATTTGTATCCTCCTGATTCTTCTCATATTCAACTCAAAGTGACCAAGTTTAACACCTGCCAAAAAAGAATCCCCCCCGAATAATAAAAACTGAAGACAAAGTTGAATGCAGAATCCTTACCACAGAGAGAAGAAAAAAAATAAAAAAAATCACACTTAGTATTTGCATCAAATCAATAAAATGAGATACTTTAATGTGATTCTTAAAAGATTAAATAAATATCAAGTGCAAATAGATATTTTCCATCGCACCATATCTTTTTAATTATTTTACTAACATAGTAAGGAGTGTAAATACATACCTTAGTGAAATGCAACGTTCTGTTTACACCATACTTCTTCTGTTTGATATACTTGTCATATTTTTATTTATATACATTTTTAAGAAAATGTATTAATTAGGAAGGATGTCTAATATTTGATTCTTATTTATGTCTTAAGCTATTATCTCTTCTTATTGAATATTTATTCTATTTATGTGTCGTAATTAGCGTATGTAGTTTCCGAGAATATTGCATTAAAAAGATAAAACTAAAAAATAATTAATTATATCTTGAACTTATGAATGATAAATATTTAAGATATATATTTAATAAAGACGATAAATATTTTGAAACGATAAGAGTAGCGGTCATTATTAAATTGATCTTCCTTGATTTACAATTTATCTCATCATTCCAACTATTCAAACTACTGCTGATGCTCTCTAATATTATTTCAATTCAATGCTGATGCGACATTTTATAACATGAGCATGCACCCATAGTCAATTTTGTCTAGCTCATTGTGGGGAGCGTCATAGTATTCTCATATACAATGATGCGATTGAATAGAAATATCTAAATTACAAACTATAGTCTCCTCTCCCCCCCAAAAAAAAAATAAAAAAATATAGGAAATTAAAAGTTTGGAATTTATCACTCACATTCTCAAGTGATTTACCGACAAATCACTGTGTATAATTTTTAGGTACTTTTTACTTCGACATTGTTTCTTAACATCCAATCACAAGATAGAATCACGTGAACGGAAGTAAAAGTGGATTCTACTCTACAAATAAAGAGCTTTCTATTCAAGTTGAAGAAAAGGATATGCCAAGTGGGGTGAGCCTAATCTTCCATAAGAAAACAAAAGGGAAAAGGATATGCATCCTGTGGATTTAGTATTTTCTGGAATCTTTTTGTTCTTATGTGAAATTTGGTTCCTAAATTTGACATCTTTATGTAAGAGTAAAGTTGTGCTAGTGGCTTTCATGATATTCTTTTTGACATAACAAATCATCTTGGATCAGTGAAGATCAAATTTAGCGGTCCTAGTTAAATCATTTTGGTGAATATTTAGGCCAATGGGTTACAAATTTGAAAAAAGAATAAAATATTCCTATAAAAGGAGGAAACAGTAAAGAATCTTATTCGATGAAGCATCGGCGCTAAAGAAGAGATACAAGTGATGCGTTGAAGCTAAATAAATAAGAGGGAAAAAGCTATGTTATGTTTAAGTGAGTTTAACGGTGTAGCAATGAGTAGATAAAAATGTGAATGAGCTGCGAAGTAGTTCAAAATAAAGAATTCTAGTTTCTTGTCCAATTTGGATTTTTATAGTTTGAAGATGATCGTCACATCTTACATATAGTGTTTAGTTAAAATCGAATGGCGCACATGTATTGCATTGCATCGATTGACTTATCTTAATGGAGTAAAAATTCTTTTTAGAAATTTGATGCATTAGTTGAAGAGTTAGTTAGGAAGTTGTTAGTGTAGTTAATCACGAAGCAAGCATGTGAGTTAGTCGGTTATTAGATTAGTTACAAGGCATACTAGTACTAGTATAAATATAAGTGATATAGCTATTTTTTCGGATCAATAAAATAACAAACTAGTTTTCTTCTTTTGCTCAATTCTAGATCTCTGACTTCCATGGCAGCTTAGCTTCCATGGATCGATATCCACCCGGCTAAGTTTCATCATGGTATCGGAGCGGTGAATCGAGGTCTTTGCTTATTCGCAAGTTTGTAGTTAAATTTGGTGAAATCGAATTCCATCCATGGCGAAATCACTTGGAGCTCCTTTGTTGCGACATTAAAGTCACGATCATCTATTTCTTGACCTTAGATTCACTGTTGTCGACACTGAATTAGATCAAACTAACGGAGTCCTGAGAATTATGGATTATGGAGTAAATCGATGCATTAGCACTTTCTATTGGTGAAGAACAAGTTAGGTTTTGTAAGGTGGGACGTATTCGGAAGGCTCTTCCAAGGAGGTGGCGGCCTGATGGGAAGGTGCGTGCGGTGGTGCTTTCCTAGATCGGTGGATACTGTGACAGGCTACTACTGATCTTGTATGCATCAAATGCTAGGCGAGTATGGAAGGACTTGAGGAGATTTGATAAATCAAATCTCACCGGAGTGTATCAACTTTGGATGAAATTGCGACCTTGAGCAAGTGCGACTAATGACTAGATTAGTATTCAAAGCTAAGGGATCTATGGGATGAGCTTGATGTGTTGATACACCGTACCATCATGTGATTATCTTGAAGCCGGACCTTACGTGAACACCTAGGATAGCAGATTATTTATGTTTCTAATGGGATTAAGCGAATCTTACAGTCATGTGCATGAAGTGATATATTGATGAAATATGATGTACCTAGTGTTAATCAAGCCTATCTGTGATGATCCAGGGAAGAAAGTGGAGGATGCTAGGTGGTTGATATAGCGAACCATTAAGCATGTTGGCTAACGGGAACCATAGTAGGCAAAATTCTAAAAAGTAGAAAGTTAGCAGGTCAAGCATGTATACATTGTGGATACAAGGGACATCCAAGTGAGAGGAATTGCTACGAGTTGTAGGATATCCTCAGTTTTAAGAGTAAGAAAAGGTCGAATAAAGTGACATCATAAATTCTCAGACTAATGTAAGGAGTCATAGATCGGGTTGGTGGCCAAAATCAATATGAGTTGAATAAGTTCGAGACCTTATGCTTTCATGTCCTTAATAGAGTAATCATGAAGAGAGGTATGGTCTTACTAATGAAGAATGTATACCTGAAGTATAGAATTTGATACACAACTCAGAAACTAAGAGCAAAGTGATTACAAGGAAAATTTAGCGGTAATGCTTCACTATTGCACAAAACATATATTTCTGCGTGAATTATTGACTCTGGTGCTACTCACCATATAACATTTTGCAAGGATTTGTTAGATGATTTGAAATGTTTTGAAGATCTGCCCGATTGATATTGTACGGCTTCAATGACGATAGAGCATACGTAAATACAAGAAATTCAATAATCATAGGTGATCAAAAGTGAAGAATGTTCTACATGTGCTGACTTTAAGTTCAACTGCTTTCGATCATAAAGCTGTAAAGTTGTCTTGATATCAGTTTTTCCTAATTTTTGTAGTATTACGAGCCTTTACGGTGGCAAGGTAATTGGGATTGGTAGAGAGTCTGATGGTCTATACTTGTTGAAGGATCAAATGAAGGCTATAGTAGGTGCAACGGTAAGGGATCACCGTACACTTGAATTGCTGGCATCTCGGACTTGTACCTCTATCAAGACTATGAAGCATATATCATTCTGGTCATTCTGAAGCTAAATCAAACTAAAGATAAGGCATTGTCAAATTTTTCAATACTAGCTAAACAAAGTAGACTAGCCTTTCACGATAGTTTACATAAATTTAGTCACGTTTTCAGATTATACATGTTTGATGTTTGGGGTCCCTATAAAACCCCCAACCTATGATAGGAAACGATATTTTGTGTGATTGTAGATGACTAAAGTAGATTTACTTGGGCATGTTTGATTGATCTAAAAAGTGAAGTAAAAGTTGTGTTGAAAGATTTTTCGTTGATGGTTGATACTCAATTTGTTGTGAAGGTACAAGTATTGAGATCGCGATAATGGCACGAGTTTTTGGTCTGCCTATAAGAATTTATTCTCACCACTTGTATAGTTCATCAAAGTTATTGTGCATACCACGTCTCGGCAAATGGAATAGTAGAGAGGAAGCATAGACATATTCTAGACACTCTTTTAGAGCCTTGAATTTCGGGCGGTACATGCTATTAAAGTATTGGGGTCATTGTGTTATTTGTTGTTTATGATCAATAGAACTCCTACGGTTATTTTACATGGAAAGACACCTTATGAGTTGTTATATGGGTCTGCAAATTAGATCATTTAAGAGCCTTCGAATGTTTGAGTTTTGCTTCAATTCTATCTAGATCGGAACCAAGTTTTCTTCTAGAGCAAAGTCTATCCTCATGGGATAATACAAAAACAAAGAAAGGTTATTTGTTGATAGATGTGGACTCATGATTTTTGTTAGCGAAGATGTCGGCTTTATGGAGATATTTTCCTTTTGAGAAGAGTAGATGATGCTTGTGACATGTTTCAATTATGGTCTGAATCACATTGATGATACTATATACTGTTCCTCTAAACTTTGTTCCTCCCACTTTACCATCCAAACAACACCAATTTTGGCTTCGGATTGCAGTCACCTCTCCGTTGCCTAACTCTCCACTCTTGCAGGAATCTTGAGAACCTATTCTTTGAGTCAAGGCATATAGATGTTCACACGCCTCAGAAGTCTCTAGTACTTGGCTCCTCCAAGAAGGCAAGGAAGAACTACCCGGTCCACTAGTGTGGCTTAAGGATTATGTTGTTTCTAAACCTGCTCGGTCTTAACTGTGTTTATCAGCAGTCGTATTATCTCTTATGCTAATTTGAGTGCTTCGCCTCTCAATCTTTTCTTGCCACTATATATGCTACTGTTGGAACCCTTGACTTTAAAAACCTCTCGGCATCCTCATTTAGTTCTTTGCAATGTGGCGAAATTGATGCCCTTGAAAAGAATCACACTTGAAATGGTTCTCACCTCTGGAAAGCGAGGCCATTGGGTGCGAAGATGGGTGTATAAGGTGAAGCATAAAAATTTCAATGGAATATTGAAAGGTTTAAGGCTAGGTTGGTTGCAAAAAGTTATAATCAACAAGAAGGTTTGGATTATCATGAAACATTCTCCCCAGTAGCTAAGATGGTGACAATTAGAGGCTTATTGTCTGTACATTTCTCTTTATGGTAGCCTCTCTTCAAATGAATATTGCGATGCATAGTTGCGGTGATTTATGCGAAGAAGTATATGGATTTGCCTCGGGGTTTCCAAAGGCATAAAGTAATATAGATTACTCAAGTCATTATATGGACTTAAACAAGCATCTAGACAATGGAACTTCTCAAGTTGGCTGCAGGGTATTGGTGGATGTAAGAGTTACATTCAAAGTTCTCGTGATCATTCTTTATTCACTAAAGGAGGCCATATAGGTGTTTATTTGGATTTATGTTGATGGCCTGTTGATTACAGGTAACAGTCAATTTAATTCGGGAGTTGAAGTATGCATTACATAGAAGTTCCGCATGAAGGACTTAGGTGAACTCGAATACTTCCTAGGAATAGAAGTGTTGAGATCAAGAAGCGGGTCTTTTGCTCGCTCCAGAAAGGAAATATGCTTTGGAGCTCATCTCGGAAATGAGTCTTAGTGGTGCCAAGCCATCAAATACTCCATTGGAGGCTAATGCTAAACAGAGACTATGATTGATTATGATGAAGCAACGGGGGTGTCGATGATCGCTACGTGAGGATGTCATGAACATCAAGGATCATAGGCGGTATTGTATCTCTTACCGATACTAGACCACGCTATCCTTTGTAGTCCAATCTATCTCGATTCATGCGGCATCCTAAAATGTCACATTGGGAAGTTGCTTTGAGGTGGTGAAATATATCAAAAAAGCCCCATCTAGGCCATGAGTTGTTATTCGATGGGGATTACGATGAAGATGGAGGCATTTTGTGACTGATTGTGAAATTTCTTTGTCCCGATACTAGAAGGTCGATAGCAGGTATGTCATCAGTTGGGTACTTTTCTAGTTTCTTGGAATTCAAAAAAACAACACACAGTGACGGAAGCTCTGCTTTGAGAAGTGAGTATAAGCATGCAACAACTGTTGCGAAGTCATTTGGCTAGTAGGGTTGTTGTGAGGTTTAACTATGAAGGTGAGCACACCGGTTCAAGCTATGTTTGTGATAATAAGGCAGCTATCTAGATTGCAAATAATCTATTTTCCATGAATGAACCAAACATATAGAGATAGATTTGTTAGGAAAAAGATTAAAGGTAGTCACGATTAATCCTACTTATGTTAACACAAGAGATCAACTAACAGACTTGCTTACTAAAGGCTTAGGAGCTTCTCGTATCACTATTGTTGAACAAGCTTGAAGTTTTCAATGTCTATTCAAGCTGGATTTCAATGTCTATTCAACCTCCAGCAGGGGAGTATTGGAAATGACAATGGTTGATGAAGATGGATGAAGGCAGTTAGTTAAAGAGTTAGGAAGTTGTTAATGTAGTTAATCACAGCAAGGCATGTGAATTGAGTGAAGTTGTTAGATTAGTTACAAGGCATAGTAGTACTAGTATAAATATAAGTGATTGTAACTGTTTTTTGCCAGATCAATAAAATAACAAACCAGTTTTCTTCTTCTGCTCAATTCTAGATCTACAACCATGACAGCTTAGCTTCCATGGATCAATGTCACAGCTGAGTTTCATCAACGTCACACGAGAACGCTGTACCAGCAATTTGAGTTTTCCTAAGGGTTATCTTACCCGATCACCACTACGCTGCTTAAACGATTTTTTTGGTCAAATTTTTGCTAAAACACCAATTGGGCAAGACCTGTAACTGTAAGTCGCACTTATATTTCTTTTGTTTAATTGGTAATTGCAATTGGGTTTTATACAATCATCCTTTTGGATTCCACGGACAAGCTAAATCTTTTTAACTCTTTAGGGTTCAACAATGCCGGTTTTAACCAAACCAAGAACATAGACATCAGCAGTCCACCCTTCATCCCGATATATTAGGCTAAAACACACACGCACACAATTGACAAGATATTGAATGGTAGGTGCAAAATCCAATTTTCACGGCCTCTGACCAAAGAGACTCAAAGTGGGGGTGAGAAAACAAAAAATGAAGGAAAAGTATTCACTAGTCTAATCCAGGTTCCTCAGAATTCGCCATGTACAATTCAGTTTCCAGAAAGTGAAACTGCCCCTTAAACAATCCCTCCTCTTCTTGGCATTGATCTCATGTCATATCACTTGCAGAAGAACTGATGTCAAGTCTATAAGAACACGATACGAAAGAGCTTACTAAGATCCGATCATATTCTCTCAAGAATAGCTACTGTAATGCAAAAGTTAGCTGAACCTTGTCACAGCTGGTTCAACCATTTTGTCTCCCCTGCCTAAAATGATTCCATCATGGCGGCAACATAGTGTAAGAGCACCACCAATCAGCTAAATTTACCAAGTTCCATCTTTTTCTTAATAAACACTTTTGACCATGGTATATGAATGAATCAAGTATCCTGACAGTGAAAACACCTGAGATACAATTTCCAGAAGATTAGAACACTGCGGAGTCCACAATCAAACATCATTCATGTGATTAGCGCTGCTTTGGTCCAAACACAAGGGGCTAACACCTTTAGTTCATGAAATGCAAAGAGAAATTCTTCGGAATATATAACCAAGTATTTCAAAAAATAAAAAGAGCATGAGTAAATAGGCAATATGACAAGGCAACTACAATTATGACCAATCTACTTGATGTTTCAATAATAAGAAATTAGAATATATGGGTACAGTGATATAGTGTAACATAGAGAAACGCAGAAACTAAATTGTCTCCTAATATGAATTGTTGTTCTATTCAACATTTTAAAACTTAGTACACCCTTTGATCCAATTATACGACATTCTTTCCATTTCAAGATAATTTGAAAATGTTTAACACCAACTACCTCAAGTCCTGGGGGTAGAGTTACCAGCACCTGTTGCTGGTGGGAGGTAACAGATACCCAGTGGAATAGTCAAGATGAGCGCAAGCTGGCCGGACACTATCATTAAAAGAAAAATGTTTAATGCCCTCCGTTGCTATATGACTTTCAAGATTTCAAATTCATTGGTGATTTCAAATTTTAATTTTAATGTGATACTTCTATAAAAACTAACATTAAACCAGCACTTTAATACTCTTTCACAATCACCGATATAATATATAAGTCAAATTAACATATTACACTCCGTGTGTAGTCAAAAATAGTCACGTATAATGAAAAGAAAAATACTTTTTACAGGATGTAATCAATATCAGCTAAGAGATAAACAGGAAAAGGGCGAAGACTATAATTACCTCAACTATAAGCACAGACGTGCGTCAAGTGTAAGAATGACACGTGTTTCTCAGTGAATGTCACCTGCAATAGGGCCAGAGATGTAATTAAGGGCAGTATAGACACATTATGATGGCTGGAAGAATTCCTCCTCACTTGAAAAAGATAAGAAAGAGAAGACAGGAAGCGGTGAAAACAGGAAAGAAAAGTTCCATATTAAAGAGATTGAGCAGTAACTTGGTAGCAATACTGTTCCCTTCCTTCCTATAGTGTAAGGCTCAATGGCCCTTCCCCCTACTACCCCAGGCCTCCACCAACCCCATTCTTTTAAAGAAAAAAAACCTTAATATAACAATCTACTGAGGTTATGATGAAGAAAATAAATAGGTTGCAGAGGTGAATTAACGACTTAGAAATTTGAGCAATGAAGCCAATGCCAAACCTTGGTTGTTGAAGGTCATAGAAGAAGAAAACACAGGAATAGACTGAAACGGCCAACATCCATGCCTTTAAAATGTTCAGTTACAGAGAACTGCAAGCGATAAGCTGTTTGTATCCAGATTCGTGGTCTATTAGTACAACAAATGCAGGTAGGTAACTTGAAAAATAAAAACCTGATTTGACTGGATGGTATACTTACTGACATCTGTATATACAGTAGGTACAACCTGTAGAAAATAACTAGATATTACTATTGACAATAACAGTAATTTTCCATCTATAACTCACAGAAAATGAGTTAACCTAATGTTACAATGGATATCATATTAGAGAGACAAGAATTATTTGTTCCAAGACCAAAAAATGGTTCATGTTCAACCTACAACAGTATATACTGCAACATGGCAATAGCAATACCGATGTGTAAAATTACAGAATGATAGTAGCAGATGAAGGTTTATGCAATTTTTCCAAATGGAGAGAGATGGTTACAGATTATAGATATCATCTTTGATATTATTCTTCCACAATAACAATAACACAAGAGTGCATATATATATACTGAAACTTATGCCAATGAAAATATCATATGGACATCAACAATTACAGAATGATAGAACCAGATATAGATTTATGCTTTTTTATAAAATACAAAAAGATGTTATAAATCATAGATATAATTCTGACCTTATTCTTTCCACAATGAAAATCAACCTGGCCAAACAATCAAAATAAGGAATCTTTTCCCAATTCTACTTACTACCATCCCACCTTAATATGATATGTTTTGTACTTCAAATGCACAAGAGAATCAAAGTTGCACTATCCAACGAAACAAAACAGCGAGGTAATGTAGTAATAGTCCACAAAACTTGTAATCGCATGAACAAGCAATTGGATCAACATCCACTCATTTAATTTGAGTTTTGGTTTATAAAACAAAGAAAGTAGTATCCACAGTTTCATCAAACTGTCATTACAAGGATTGCAATGTTTAGTATTCCAATGACCATTGGTAAAACATTTGGGATTCGTAAGGTATATCTAAAGAGGAAAAGTAGCCTCTGTTAGTATGATACACAAGATATTCCAGATATGATAAATTATGAATAGAGATATTCTAGATACATGAAAATATAACTCGGAGATATTTTATATTTATTATAGAATATTGTGTAGTATTAACTATAGAATATTTGGTAGGATTTACATTAAGTGTAGAATAATTTGCTTCCTTTTATCTCTTATTTCTGGTATATAAATACCAATGTAATATGATATATTGAATCAACAATTCGAACAATCATTCTTAGTTTTTCTTGTGTCTTCTCTCATTTCGGCATGGTATCGAGCCTTATTCTTTGATTCATAGAGTTCTTGATTTGTGGTTAATTTGATTTCTTTTTGAAAGTTTTGTTTTCTTGATTGTTCATCAACAATTAGTCTTAAAATACGTAGGACTCTTGGTCTTGGTTATTCTAGCTATTTTTAGTATCATTGTGTTTTGATTTTAGCTATTCAAAAACATGACCTCAAATGGAGTTGAGTCTTTCGAGTGTTAGTTTCAACTTTCTAGAAAAAAATTATTCATCTTGAATTCAGTTTCAACTATTGAATTCTTTGAAAAAAGAATTATGGGGCCATATAGATGGTAGTGATCCACGCTCCCTGCGGTCATAAAGTTAGGTCGGTGGAAGGTGAATGCTCGGATGATTGACATGGGTTTTAGGGTCAATTGACCCTACTTATTGTTCTTAATCTCATGCCGGCCTATTTGCATAGGCTATGTGGGATTACTTACAAGGTTTATAGCCAAGACAATAGCCTGATACGCTTTCGGCTAGAACATGTAGAGTACTAGTTACTCACCGAGAGTCTGTTCAAGATATTTTCTAGATTTGAACTTATGGGTTGAATCTTGATATTGTTTATGCTAAAATACACACTGAATCTCTCTCTATAATTCAAGCAATTCATGAGCAAAGCAAAGCGAGACCAATTTTGATAAAAAATTGCGGCATGATTTTGAGATTGTTCGCTCTAACTTGATGAATCGTGACGTCTCCGCTCCTTGGATGTACATTTTGGGAATTGCCCGTGAGAACGCGTCTTCTCACACAAAATGTTTTCAAGCAAGAAAACATTCATGCGACTACATTCTTGCTCAAAGAAAAGGAAACGGTAGGAATATGAAGCAAAACTCAATGCTACGATTCTGAAATATGGTCGTATTGCTACTTGATTGTAGTAGGATTTGCAATTATAGTAAACAACGGGGCATATATCAGAGTGCCGTGCGTCCTCAAAATCGCAGGATCAATGCTTTTCAAGCCACAGGACAAGCTTGGTTCCCTTACGATAACTCATGTTCAAAGCTGGAACTACAACCAACTGTTTGCTCCGTGAGCGGACAGATTCTGCCTCCTGAGTAGTACAACAAATGATCGTATCAGCCTTTTCGGCTTCGGGGCAACAAGGTAATGATATTACACCCAATTTTGGCTTGTTGATTACGGCTCTTCCGATCATATGACCAACTCAAGTAGTATGCTAAGAAATGTTCGTGGGTATCACGGTCCATCTGGAAATTGATTGTCAATAGGTAATGGTAACCCACGTTGCAAGGTTGGGATATTCTTTTGAAACTCTTGAGAATGTTTTTGTATCGCAAAGCTCCACCTCGTCTTATTCGGTTAGTCAATTGGTAGATAACAACTCTGATGAATCTCGTAATGGTTGCCTTGTGCGGATCAGTGTAAGGGGACAATAATCGCGAAGGGCCTAAAGTTGGAAGATTGTCTCTATATGTTTTTCCATTCCTCGTGTTCTATCTTTGCTTGTACTTCTAAAACTAATAAGAGCGAGTTTGGCATAAGCGTCTAGGACATCCAAATTCTATTGTGTTATCTCATTTATCAAATTACGATTTATTGGGAAATCAGAACCAATTTCAGCAACTCCCTTTGATTGTTCTACTTTATGAAATTAGGCAAAGTAAAACCCTTCCTTTTCCTAATTTTTGTAGTCGTGCTACAAAAGTGTTTGATGTCATTCATAGTGATGTTTGGGGCATTTCATAATTATTTCTCATTCTCATTTCAAGTACTTGTGACGTTCATAGATGGTTATAGTCGATTTACATGGGTGTATTTTCTCAGTTCTAAATTTGAGGTATTTTCCATATTCCAGGACATTTTTGGCTTACATTGAGACTCGATTTTTCTGCGTCAAACTATTAAGATCTAATTTTGGTGGAAATATGTCGTAGATTCAATAATTTCTTGCTTCGGAAAGGAATTGTCTCGCCGCGCTCTTGTCCATATACACCTGGAATATGGTTGGTGAGCGTAAAAATGCGTCATCTTTTGGATGTCACTTTTCGTACTTTATTGATTGGAGCAGGTCCTCTATCAGATAAGTCTTTGGGTTGAAGCTTTGTCTCTTTGCTGTCTATTTAGTGTGGTACGCCATCTAAGAATGTTAAATCTTGACTCTCCATATTATTGTCTTTATCCACCAAAATCCTAGATATGATAATTTTCATACATTTGGTGTGTTTGTTTTGGCCATCTTCCTCACTCTGCTTTCTTAGCTTTGATCGATCTACTAAATGTGCTTTTATGGGTTATAGTCTTCAGCCCAAAGGTTTTATTTGCTATGATCAAGTTCTAACAAATTTAGTGTTTCTAGAAATGTTGTTTTCTTTGAGAATCGGCATTTCTTTCTGTCATGTTGAGTCATCTTGTTTCTCCTATTCTTCCTACTTTTGAAGATTTGTCATCTTCTAAGGCAGTTCAAACACGAATTTGTATGAGCAGCGTCGACCAACTTTACCCGTCAGGAAATTGATGTCATACACGAGCTTTGCTCTTGATCGAAATTGAGATTTTCTCAAAGAGTGCTCCTCTTGAGCCTATCGGCGATCACCAAGTATCGTACTCCTATTGGTAGCGTTTTCTTCTACATATCCACCATCTATTCCAACATGTGCTCGCAGCCTAAAGCTTGAATGTGTGGCAAATGAAGGAAAAACTTTTTGGCTCTTAAAAAAGAAAATAACACATGGGAGATTTTCCTTGTCCTTTAGTATCGATCGATTGGATGTAAATGGGTTTATTCAATTAAAACTTCATTCTAGTGGAACATTTGATCGATACAAAGCTCGATTGGTGGTCCTTAGTAACAAACGGGGTATGGTGTGGACTATGAGGGACTTTGCCGGTAGAAAAAATGACTAAATCTTGAACTATTATTGACATTCTTGCATCTTAAGCCCAGCCTCTTCATCAAATGGATGTCAAAATGCTTTCCTCTAATGGTGATCTCTCAAGAAATATCATATGAAGCCTCCACTGATTCTTTTCCATCACCCATCGGATATTCGCAAGTTGAAGTAGTCTTTGAATGGATTAAAAGAAGCTCCCAAAGCTTGGTTTGACAAGTTTAGATCTACTTTGCTTCTTCTCTTTTGAGCAGGTAAATAGTCATCCTTGTTTCTTAGGAAGAAACATCCTCGCGGTGTGTTCTTCTCTTGGTATATGTAGATGATATTATTATCACGAAATTGATTCTTCATTAATCTGGCTAGCGGCAACTTAGGATTCATTTCCTTATGAAGAGATCTTGGCACTCTATATTTTTGAGCTTGGAAATTCATTATGATTCTTTAGATGTGTTCTTAAACCAACACAAATATACTCGGGATTTGATTGCTTTATCACAGTCTTCGAGAATCTTCCTCTGTAGATGCTTCACTTTGGAATTAAATGCTAAGTATCGTCATGATGAAGGAAATCTTCTTCTGATCCAACTTTGTTTCGGCAATTATCTGCTTCCTATTATCTTACTATTACTCGGCTTGATATCTCTTTGAGTCTAACAAGTCGGTCAATTTATACACGCTCCCTGTAAATCTACATTTGGTAGGTACATTAGTCGCATCGTTCGATATCTCAAGAACATGTACTCGTGGATCGTTCTTTCCTAGTGGCTCACCCTATTGACAATCGTTTAGTGATGCGATTGGGGTGGATGTCACATTCTCGTCGCTCGATCACGGGTTGGTGTATGTTTCGGAGATTCCTTGATATCTTGGAAGAACAAGCAAGACCGTGTTGAAAATCTTCAACGGAGTTTTGAATATCGAAGGCAGCGTCTATTGTTGCTTGCTTCGAGATTATTTGGCTTCGTGGTTTACTTGCAGAAGTTGGATTTCCTCGTCGAGTCCTACCATCTCATCTTGACAACACGAGTGCCATTTAGTTGCTGTCAGTTTTCATAAGAGGACCAAACATATTGAAGTGGATTGTCATTTTATTATTTGTAGATAAAAGAATTATTATTCTTCCACGTGTATCGGTGATCTTCAAATAGGTGATGTGTTTTACGGAATCAGCCACGACAACGTCATACGTTTTCCTAGTAATTGATGCTTTTTGATCCTGAGGCATCAATTTGGGGATGTTAGCATGATACACAAGATATTCCGGATATGATAAATTATAAATAGATATATTTTAGATATGATAAATTATGAATAGAGATATTCTAGATACATGAAAATATACTTAGAGATATTTTATATTTATTGTAGAATATTGTGTAGTATTAACTATAGAATATTTGGTAGAATTTACATTAAGTGTAGAATAATTTGCTTTCTTTTATCTCTTATTTCTCTTGTGTATAAATACCAGTAGCAATATGATGTATTGAATCGACAAATTAAGACAATCATTCTTAGTTTCTCTTGTGTCTTCTCTTGTTTCTAACAACCTCGATTATGAAATGGGCTCGTGCACTTAAGGTAGACTCTCTCTCTATAAAGGAAAAAAATTAAATCTGAGTCACAAGGGGATTGGAGCTCTGAGCATTAATCCTTAGACACCTTTGTCGGTAGCCGAGCACACAAATCAAGTAGGAAATTCTGACTCACAAAACTTCATGTAAATAGCAGAAACAAGGGAAGAAAAGGGAAAAGTATCGCGGGCAGCCATGAAAAATGCCAACCTTAGTAAAAATGCTGATACATGCCGTAGGGTGTTTCTTGCGTCCATGTCACACTGCAATTTGGATTTTAAAAAATAAGGAACAGTCAAATATCACAGTGTCACCGGCCATCCATCATATAAAGACACAAGAGAACAAAGTATAGACTTGCAAAGTGATATACCCATCAAGGAGGATTCACAACACCTGGGAAGTATTCTCATAAGTTAATCTATTGATCTTGTGACTAATCTGTTGAAAGTAAGTTTTAGACAAATTACATTAAGGCACAAAAACAAGCTTGAACAGATGAACCAAGTTCCGAAAACATCTTACATTATAACTATCCTTCTGAAATGTGAGCAAATCCTTGGACATGAACATTTGACTGCTGAAAACTCTTCCCAGGTGCAAAGTGGAAATTTCCAGCCCTTTATTGACCTCAAGAACCCATATATTACATCCTTCACCTTCTTCCTCTTTGATCTTTTCTAGGAAACCCTCTCTCTTACACTGGCTCATATGAATTTCGAAAGAGAAACAAGAAAGATCAGCCATGACCCGATCAACATTCAACGCATCATGAAATAATTAAAGCTCAACAAGCATGCCTTCTTTTCATATTAATTAGATAAATAGGTATGCAAAATATGTTCAGAAATATATAGGCAAACTGCAAAAGCAGCATAGTTGGAAGTTTGTCATCATGCTGTCTGATCATCCATTTAAGCGAAGAAACCCAGAATTAACCACTGAGCACTTTAGCAAAATCTTGTCTACTTTATTCCATACCAATAGAGATCATTTTTTTTATTCTGTGACTACTTTAAACAAGAAAACTGATGGCTTGAAATTTCAATTTAGTTTACCTGTGTGGTAAATGCGAAATGGATTTATATATCTTTCCAGTGTTTTTACTATTAGGATAGTGGTCGGCCCATATTTGAGCATTTCTATAGTTTCACTAAATTTCCCAGACCAAATCCTGCTGAAGTGCAGAATATTCAGCAGGCAAAATCCCATTTGATCGGTTTTGCTCTATTTTTATTCTGATCAACCAAAAAGAACTTCCATCAACTATTTGTCAAACAAAATGGTTTAAAAATCAATCTCTCAAAAATACACACTTTTTAAAGCATTTGTTTTGCATGACGCTACTTTTAGAATCAATCTTTCGTTACCGTTCTATAAGTTTATAACTTTTGATTAACAAAATGTACTAATTATATAATCTCGTGGATATTTGCGCAGATTAAAAAAATCCCTGGTCAGTTTAAAAGCAATGATTATCTCTCACCTAGTTGAGGATTTAGGGAAGCCATACCAATTTATCCTCCGTGATGGCTTAGCCTACCATTTTACTCCTTGCTCTTTTCTCAATCGGCATCTACATCTTCCAGAGTTTGACGCTTTCCCAGTTCACATTTGCAGAAATGGTCATTTTCCCGTTCACATTTTATAGAAATGGATTTTACTTTATTCCTTCGGATCTCTAACCAATTAAAAAAAAGGAAAAAAAATAAAGCTAAATTTTAAATTCTTATTTTAAACTCTTTTCCTTTCGTGATTATGGATTTCTATGCCATGATATGTGTGTAGAAACTGGGAAGTTTATTGAAAAAGACAATTCTTGAAATGGAAGAAATAAATTCATCATATTCTAGGTTTAAAATGCAAGTCTTTAAATGAGTAGTGTGAAGGGGTTTTGGGAAGCTTTATTTCAAAGTTTCTCGAAAAATGTCTTGTAAAATCAACTCCTTAAACACCTCTTTTATTATTTTTTTTGGATAAGGCAACTCCTTAAACACCTTTTCAGAAATGATCTGTGGTAATCATATTTCCTATAGTTTGGGGTGTTCACGGTCGGTTTGGTTCGGTTATTGATCAAAATCAAAACCAAACCAAATTAATGTCAGTTTTAAAGTTATTAAAACCAAACCAACCCAAACAATAAATATATATATTTATCAGTTTGGTTATTCTGATTCAGTTTGATTTGGTTCGATTATTCGATTATTCATCATACACGAAAATAAAGAAAAGCGAATAATAAACTACCACGATCAATAAAGAAACTACATTACAGAATAAATAGATGAAAGAATAACCATAATTTGATATACATATGGAGCATACATTGCATGAAGAACCAACAAAACAACACCAACATTAGGCATAACACAATACTTCTTGGAGTTGGTTGTTTTAACCTTTTAATCAATTTTTTTAAAAAAAACCAAAATTAACAAATATTGAATTCTAAATTAAATTTAAATATTAAATTAAGTAAATACTTTTTCAAAGCATTAACCTTGAATGCAAAGTATTGATGAGTTTTATTGTAATTGCAAAGAACATGAACTCTTCCCCTCAACTCAACTTTCCAACACAAAAATAAATAACCACCCATGGAAGGCAAACACAATCATATTCCTCAATTGAACTTCTTATTCGGAGAAACATTGTCGCATTGTCGTGAATGGAAAAAAACTTGCTGCACTAATTTTTTGGGTTTGGTGGAAGTGAAGTAACTCAACAATGACCTTAGTTCTTAAACTTTATTTATTATTTTACAGGCTTGGACCCAATATGTGCCTTCTTATTTCTATTTTTGATTGTACACTTGCTATTTTATTTATTAAATAAAATTTAATGAATACAATTAGCAATAAAAAATAATATATTATATATACATAATTGTAAAATATATAACAATTTTATCGAGTTAATTTATTTCTTTTGTTATTTTGAACAAAATCAAAACTAAACCAAATATTATCGGTTTTAGAAATATAAACTCAAAAAATCCCAAACCAAAATAAAATCAATTATTTAATGGTTTGGTTCGGTTATTACCCAAACCGTGAACATACCCCTACTTGTAGTGTCATCAAAACTAGAAATCCTTTATGTAATGTATCCAAGTAAATTTTGGTAACTTTGTGAATGCCCCGATATTAGTTGTACATTGATGTACATATGCTACAGCACTTAGTGTTGCCACTAAATATTTTACTGATTAAAAACATCTACTTTTAGCTCTAATTTTCTTGTTTGCTATTGAGTTTATAGCCATATCACAATGTGTATATACATACACCCGATACATCTTGCATTCATTGGTTTGGCGTACATACGGATGTCCATCTACACTTTTCCCCTTAACATGGCCGAACTAGATTTATCTTACATTAAACTAATTGCAAGATTTGCTAATATGAAAATAACATGAGAATCTTTGTAATCAGAATTAAAAAATAACATAGCAGGTTTGTAATTACCCTTAGCATAGTGCTACTGGCAAATCATTGAATATAGCAATCTTTGTAGGCGACAAGATAAATGCTATCCTCACAGCTAATTATAAAATGTACAGTGTCGAAAGGTCACAATTGACCTTTGCATATAGTTTTAAAAAAGTTAGATTAATCACATTCATTCCATTTAACATACACATACAAAAATTACCATGTCACATTTGTTTGTTTGAGATTGTGAGACCATAGTGCTCACAGCTCTTCTATCATATCCATTTTATGTTGCATAACTTTGTGTGTTGACATCTTTTGGCCAATATCTTTGCTGTGGGCATGAGCCTAAATAAAAATCTCTTAGATAGTCTTCTGATGAAGTGGCTTTGGAGATACAATGCTCTTTGGAAGGAAGTAATCATGGCAAAGTTTGGAGGTCTAAACCCTTGGTGCACAAAAACAGTCACAGAACCTTATGGGGTTGGAGTGTGGAGAACTATCAGGAATTTGTGGCCAGTGATGGAAGCCAACTTGAAATTTTAGGTAATCAAAACAAGATCAAATTCTGGAAAGTAGGTTGGATTGACCAAACCCCTTTGATGGACTCATTCCCAGACCTGCACTAAATTTGCAATAATCCACAGAAGCTAGATTGTGAGCGTTGGAAACCTCAGGGTGTGATCTGTCCTTTAGAAGATTGCTAAATGATTGGGAAGTGGAGCAGGTGGCATCACTCCTTGAAAAACTAGGAAGCTCTAGTGGTATCATGACTGAACCTGACAAAATTGTATGGAAACATACAAGGATTGGTCCTACTGATTAATAGTGCTTCACGGAAGAGGAGTACGCGATGGATGGTGGGACACAATACCCATGGAACTACATCTGGAAACCTTATCAACCTAACTAATACCAGGCCAGAAGACACGGGTAAGCCGCAAAAGAATGTTCCTTGCTTTAGCTATCCTCATGAGTCATTTTGCTGAGGCGGAAGATACAAAATGCAACACAACAAGAGGAGTCGTTAGACCGTAGCTTGCGCGGAGGAAGAAGCTAATCATCAGACCTTCTAACTTGCTGGATTAGAAGGGAGGGAGCAAAGTCAGAAAAGATGGTGGAGGATAATCCATCCTGTTGCCATTGGACAGTGTGGAGAAAAAGAAATAGAGAAGATGTTTTGAAAATAGATCCAGTTCTATTCAAAGTAAAATGGAATTGTGTTGTATCTTTACTTTTTGGTGTAAACAACTTTGTATAGAGGATTCATTTATTACATTGTAAATTTACTCTTGGTTTATCAATTTTGGAGGTGGCTAGCATACCCTAAATGCTGAGAATGCAATTTACCAATTTCAAAAAAAAATCTCTTAGCATAGATTTTTCTTGGAGCCAAGTTTTCCCTTACAGAAGTAGATCATTTCTTCTCATTTGGAACACACCAACATCCAACTCAAAGAGCCCTTCATTTTCTTGTCTTGCTTCTCCTCCTTATTTTAGAGTATTTTGTAAGACAGTGAGTTGGGAAACACTTGTGCTAACTCTTTCTTTGGAAGTGATCTTGTAGGGTTATTCTCCTGGGGCATTTGGGATTAATTTAGGTATTTACTCTAATTTTGTACTCTCTTTGTACTTTTATTGGAATGATAATTGAAATTGCTCTCTCCACCTGTAAGACTAGATCACACTGACCAAACCACGTTAAATTTATGACTTCTTTATTTGCTTTAATGACTTTAGGTATTAACTTATTTTCTTTGCTATTGTCATTATAATATTGTTTAGCTAAATTGTGCAATACCCGAGTTTCCAATCCTAACAATTCAAATACGCGATTCGAAATGGAATTTTAATACTGTTAATTTCTTAGATCTCCCATTTCACCAAGAGAAAAGCCATGGTAGTTGAGCTTTCATGGAGGAAAAATGACTTCAGTTTTGAGGAATAATCTGGATAAGTAAAAACACACAAAACATATAACCTCCTTCAATGATCAATTTTCACATACCTGGTCAATTTGATCTGGGTTTGTCAATGCCCAACCTTTCTTTCTATAGGCTTCACGAACATCTTCACAGGTGTTACAACAATGATCATCTGACTGCAAAGTTGAGAGATTCAGAGTTGGAACTTATGAGAAACAGTTTAATAAGATAGTTATCTGTATTGTGGTATAATCAAGGGAAAACAAAAAGATTAGATGCATGAAAGTAAACAAAGATATGAGGTTAAATTTACAAAAGGATACTAAAAAGCTTATATCATAATCTAAGACAGATTATAGCACTAGAAGTAAGACATACCCCTTCAGCACCGTAGCAGGAACCACAATATGTTTCGTTGTGCTCCAGTCTTCCTCCATGCCTTTGCAAAGGCCTATCAATCTGTTGTCGGAAATGATCATAGACTCAGTGCTTGAAAGGAATAAATAGAGCATGTTTCTTAAATGAAAAGTCATTCGTTGTGATCCATGAAAATCCAGAATGCAAATAACGGCCAAAACCATTTCTTTGAAATCTAGATATTTGACAGCTTAAAATTTGAAATAAATCTTAATAATTTTTACATCGGCTATTTTTGATAAAATATGGGAGCAGCTTGTATCTCACCGTAGGAGCACCAATGCCCTCCTTCCTTGTCCTCGATAACATTTTGGAAACATCAATTCTTTTCTTGATGATGTCATTCTCTGCAAGTATAAATATAGCCACATCATACAAAAACCCAAAGAGCATACTCGCCGGCATTAGAACTCCAATAAATAGGCAAGTAGCTTGGAAACATCCTTATTTTCAAGACTTTGGTTATTATTTTCAAAATGGCCTAAGCTTCTACTGCAATAATAGCATATACCATAGCTAGAGGTGATGCGCTTGGCTTCATTTGCCATACAGGCCTTCTTGCTGCCTAGTTCACAATGTACTGTTTGTCTTACACAATTAAGCATTTCTTTCTTGATAATTAAGAAATTAGCGTTAGGAAAGGAACATCAGGGGAAGAAGATTACACACTAAGTAAGACTCAAAGCCTCCCAAAGCATCAGTCAAGCATCAATATACAGGTAAACAACACAAAATATAAACAAAAGAAAAACCCACATTTTCCCTCAGAATCTTAGAGCAGCTCAGTAGTGGCGAATACTTACTAGATTGCAGTTAAAGTTCATTTTAAAACACTCCATCAACGAACAAGCATATACATTGAAGATTATAACTCTTTCATGTCATTGTTGTGTCAAACATGGTAGGATGCAAGAGCAAGAAAAAACATGTGGATATGAAGACCCCTTTTTCCGTCTTTTTTTTTTTTTGGATGAAGTAAAGGTTCTCATTGACAAAAGCAACTAGATGGTGCCAGATAACAAAGTAAAAGCTAGAGAGCTTTTGGGGCAAAAACAAAAGCTAGTAAGCTTTTGGGAGAGAAACTAAGTTAGCCAACACAATAACCATGGAGCTAACAAAGTCCATGAAGTTGTCAATGCTATTAACAGGGGAGAGAAAGCTCCAACTGAAAGAACTAAACAAGTAGCTTTAGAGTATAAAGGGAGTTGAAATCATCAGAACACCTGCGGTTCTCTCATGCCAGATAACCCAGAAAATGACTGCAGGAACCATCTCGACCTTTTTGATGGCTTTGTCAACTCTCCAGAAATTCCAACTGATATATGCTTCCTTTATGGACTGTGGCATGGTCCATGATAACCCGAATAATAACAACCAAAAAAAAATCCAGATAGCAGTAGCGACTGGACAACGCAGCGGTAGGTGATTGACAGTATCCAAGCTTTGATAGCACAAATAACATCTATTAACTAGAACAATTTCATCTTCTCAGGTTATCCTATGTAAGGATAGCTTCCTTGAGGAGCACACCATGTAAAGCAGGAGACTTTTGGAGGCATTTTGGTCCTCCCAGACATGCTTCCATGGCCAATCTTCTAAAATCCATTCTGAGAGCACAAAAAAGATTACAGCTTCCGTTGACTGTGAATCTTCTTTGTAGAATTTCCCCATAAGATCCTATCGAATTGCTTGATCATCCATTTTGAATTCACCAAGTGATGCTAGAAGCAATGAAGTCATTAACCTCCAATCATTGAGTTTCCTTCTCAGTGTAGGTCTCCAGTTATTATGCTCTCTATATTCTGCAATAATAGCCTTCCGGTTGCTAGATATATTCTGGAAGAGAACCTGATGGTAGCTGCTGATTTGTTTCCATTGCCCTACACCATGCGGGCATGTGCTCATCTTTGGACTCCAATGATTTAGGGCTCCAAATTTGTAATGATGATTTTGTCAGTAACTTTACTTCCGGTTGTCCATATCTCCACAACCATTTCATCAACAGACTCTGGTTATGCGGCAGATTTCTGATTCCTAGACCTCAAGCAGATTTTGGTTGAGTCACCATTGGCCATTTGAAACAAGTGAGAACTTGTAGGTTTCACTGCTACCCTCCCAAAGAAATCTTCTTGCGAGCCTGTCTAACTGCTTTTGGATGGAGCTTGGCATAGGAAACAAGGACATGATATAGGTTGGTACACTGCCTAGAACACTGGTAATCAGAGTCAATCTGCCCCTCGATTTCTGCCAGGTATACAAACCTTTTTTTCCACTTTTTCTAATACCCCATTCCAACTTTCAATAGATTTGAATTTAGTTCCCAGTGGTAGACCTAGATAGGTAGTAGGGAGTGAGCCAGTTTTGCAGGAGAGAACATCTGCTAACTCTTCCAAGTTATGGAACTCATTAACAGGATAGACAATGTTCTTGCCATGTTGATATGCAGCCCTGACAAGCCTCGTACAAGAGGAGCAAGGGGTTGAGGTTGATCACTTGAGATTTTCTGCCCCTTTTCCGTCTTTTTTTTTTTTTTTGGCCAGGGCTGTGTGGTTAAGGGTGGAGAAAAATAAAGAGACCCTATTTGGATCCCTATTATAGCCCTCATTAAAAAGCTGTCAAATCTCATTTTGAGAACACTTGAGCCATGAGCTCATAGAGCGTCAGGTAGGCGCTTCATCATTTTAGGCTACACTTCTTTGTAGTCTCATTGCCTATAAGTTCTATCTTTGATTAACGTGGTACTAAAGAACAGATATGATTGGCAAAAAAAATGTATATAATTAGCCCCAGAGTTAGCTCAATTGGCAAAGTTGAGAATTTGTGTCTAACATTACAAGTTTGAGCCCTTTGCCAAACGAACTAAGTCCAGTATTTAAGCGGATAAAGGTAAAGGGGCAGGCTTATCCTCCTTGAGTTCTGAAGGTTGTGGATGGCTCAAAGAGTTGGCTCCTTGGCGGATTTTCGGTCATTAAATAAAAAGGATATATCTTTTGATAATGAAGCCCAACATTATAAAGAAAAAATACATTAATGTTAAGAAACATTATGAAATGAAGTTGTTAATTTTTGCTTGCATTACATATATATTTTATTTTTTTCTTTGCTGCACCTAGTTTTAACCAGCCCACATTGCTTGCGCTTTGCACTTAATGCCCTGATAGACATTAGCACCTTTTAACGATTTTAGCCCTTGAGAGCATTACTTCAATTTATAAACTATCATAACCTTAGAAGACATGATTATCTAGCAACCCAGCACCTCCTGTTTTTTTCCTTGGATAAGGTACCTAGCGCCTGTGGTTGTGGCTTGCAGCAGATTACTTGTAGTCGGGCTTCATGCGAACTAGCCCAAACACCATTGTTTTGTTTCAAAAAGTATTGGAAAGTGACAAAGCATAAAGTTACCAAATATTTATGTTGTATAACCTCTCATTAAAGCTGCTTTCACTGTTTTGCATTAAAAGAATAGTAAACCTACAAATATGCTATTCATGTCATTTAATAAAATATTTTCACATTCTTTAGGATTTTAAATTTTGGCATAGTTCGCCTTTTACCTTATTCTCTTGATTTACTTTTTGGGCTAATTCATATTCCTTGGATTTTCCCAAAAGATATTATTTCGCTATGTAACTTAGCATATCAATATTATAATTATAAAGAGTATAAGTTCTATGTATTGACAAACGTAAGAAATATTCAAAAAATCAAGATCTTTTAAAACAATTGTAGGTAGCGTTCTGCAATATATATTGATTGGTAACCTATAAATAAGTGACCTACTATAACCTGTCCATTAACTAGATTAGCAGTGTAAAGTTCCTTTTTTTATAAGGTAGACTGATGGTGTAGTCATTTGCAACAGTATGTATAGTGCAATAGCTACTCAACTATATCTTGATTTTACCCCCAAAGAAAAAGGCTACAATATACCTTATAAAAAAGGGGCTAATTACACCAGAAAGAAATTATAATAATAAATATAAATACTCTTTATGAGCTTTGATCTAGTGGTAAAGGCTCGGCGTGTGATGTGTGCGCAGGTGCACATGTAACGGAGTTAGAATCCTTATCACATAAAAGCCTAGTATTTAAGTAGGGTAAGAGACGGGTCAATTATCCATTGAATCTCGGCTAAAGAAAAGGCTTAATACATAAAGTGCCCCCTGAGGTTGTCCCAAATCTCTGTTACACACCCCTTGACAGGAATCTTTATACACCAAGTGTTTCAAAGTGTCTTTTACCCACCATTTTGACCAAATAACGCACGCGTGTTTAACCAAAAATTGTGTAAACTACATATATTTAATCCAAATCTTTATTTAAGTATTAAATGTTATTTTTCCTTTTTTTAAATATAAAAGAAAAAAATGAAAAGATCCAAACCCTCACCTCCCCTTTTAAATCGCAATTATCACCGCTACCCCAGCCCCCTTTCTCAATTTTCTCTAGATCCCTCCCCTTTGTCTTCGGAAGAATCCCTTCCTTTATTCAGGCAAAGCATCCATACCCTCCCTTGTATTCTAAATCCTTGTTTCTCCTGAGTCTTTTTTTTCCTTTTCGCAAGATAGCTATTGCCGGCGATGGGAGTTCTCCGATGGCAAAGCAAGAGGTGTATGGTAGAGAACAATTACAGTGGAAGATAGAGTTTTTGTGGTGGTATATTTTTGGAAAGATGGAGGTTGTGTGGTGGTGGAGAAGGTCTCTGGTGGTGGCAGCCATGGTGGGCTTTTTATTTTCAAGCTTTCATTTATTCCTTTTTCAAACAAAAAATAATAATAATAACCCACGTGTCACAATTCTATAGGTGTGTGGCATCCACATGTTTGGAAGAAGTGGTCAAATATCAAATGGTGTGTAAAGGCACAATTTTGGAAACATTTGGGTGTGTAGAGTTCACGTGGTTAAGGGTTTGTAACAGGGATATTGGGACAACCTCCGGGGGCAATCTATGTATTAAGCCTTAAAAAATACTCTTTATCACAATTAGAGATGACTTGTTTAACATTCAAAAGACTTATCAATGAGTCATTTTGCCATATCCTTTAGAGAAAAGCTTTGCATATCAACTAATTATTCTTCAACTTCTTCCAGGACTTTATTACGTTTTACTAAGGGCATGTAAAGGTGGAGCCAACTATTTTGGAGAAAAACTAGGAGTGTGGGTTTGTAACTCATCCATATTTGCATCATAAATAATCTTATAATCTTCTGAGAGTCAACAGTAATCTCTCCAATATAATTACATATTGAAGATATATATATATCGGCATGAAGGTATAGTCATACAGCAACTGTGCAATAATATACCTCTCCAATAAGATAGCAGGCATAATAGATTCTAATTACAACAACAACACCAATGTAATTCCACAAGTGGGTTTTAGGAGGGCAGTGTACACGAGATCTTACCCTACCCAGCGGAAGAAAGAGATGTTTCAATAGATCCTCGGCTCAAGGAGAAAGTATATCAAAACAGTTCAGATAATCAATTTTAGTTGTAGCTTTATATTATTATTTCCACAGAGATGACATACTCAGGTACACACAAGGAGCAGATATTCTGCCATGTGGAGTGGCCCTGCAATACTTCTCACAGGAATAATCTGGTCAAGTCTCATTAAACTTGACAACTCAATGAGGACTATAATCCTTAAAAAAAATTAAGTCATTTAACTCTACACACCGAACTAGCATTCAAGAGAATGGACTCATGTGGGCTTAGGAAAACTAGGAACATAATAACTGAGGACAATATAACCTGTTTGCTGCACATACAATGTCAAGATGTTGCTCTCCACTGATATCCATGGCATCAACACTGAGGATCGAACATGGAAGTGCTGGAAAGGTGATATCAAACTGAAATTTCAGATCAAATCAATGTTTATAATCGTCTTTATCGACAACGCCCCCACAGATCAGCAAGAATTACATAGTTAAACACAAAGGAAATCTTGAAGACTATAGGACAAGAAACTTAAAAAGGCAAATCAGGAGTTTACCAGAGAATGTAAGTGTAAGTGACTTTATCTAAAACTACTCCAGATGATCTACTAGATATCTCCTTTTAATTGGAAATCAAAGTAGCTATTCTAGATTATGAAGGAAGCTCATTGTCAAAAGAAAATATAATTAATGATTTTATTATGCCGGTGTGGAGTTTCTAACTTCTATTTGAAAGTTAAACTAGATTGCTTATCCGGACCAGCTAACTATAAGCTTTTTGAAAATTCTATGAGCTAACTTTTACACAACTGTAGCTAACCATCTCATTGATACTATCCATATAAAACTACATATATAATGCAAAGACAACATTGATGCCATCCTGAAAATACAGCTAGAAGGTTTTTCAAATTATTGACTTAATAGTCAAAATAATTGATATTTGACAAGAAAGAAGCATCATAGTTTTAACTAATTTTAAAAAGAGTAAAGAGAATATAAAAATTCATAATTCAAGGGAAACCTATTGGGCTAGAGGTTAAAAATACATGTGTGCTGAGTGTAGTTTGACGCTTAGATGCAGCATCCCCTAGGTTGTTTTGCCTATAAATTATTTAACTATAAAAGAAGACTAGTTATCTGAAAATTATTTGTTTCCTTATCATCTTCAATACGGTCAATAGTCTTCAAAATTTCAACCAGGTCACTTGGACAGAATAAATACCCTATAATTCCTTATGTTAAACAGCCAAATCAGTTCACTAGTCATATATCAGAAGATTGATTTTTAACTTTAGTAAAATAAATCATTGAGCAGGTTGAAAATGGAGTTGAGAAAATATGGTCAAAACCCAATCCACCGCATATTTTATGCGGGTACAAAATGGGTTGGAGTCATTAATGGGGCTGGTACAAAATGGTTTACCCATATTATATAAGTATGTGGTTTTGGAACAAATAATATTCTTTAGTTAAGTTTAAAAATTTGTCACCAGTGTATTGTGATACTAGATATCCACTTTTCTTATATCACAAGAGTTTCTTTTTATCTACTTAGGAATAATTCAAGAACTCAAGACAATATGATCAGTCACATAAGCATATTTTCCAGATAAAAGAGTTTGTATAAAACATATTCTCTCCACAGACATTTAAAATAAATTAAAATAGTACTGAGCCAAATTGTTTGTATTGTTAAAAGATGGTACATGTTATAATTTATGCATAATTAACTTTGTGTTTCTTTTAATTTAGTAACACTGTAACTTGATGATTTATGGTATTTGATTTGTGTGTAAGTGTGTGTGTGTGACAACAAATAGCTAGTTTGGGATCATTTTTCTCTTAAGAGCATATGATATTAATACTTAATAATGGCAAGGAAAATTTGTTTTTTAAAATTTCAATTGGAAGATACCATTATTCATAGTACAGAATCTTATCTAAAAGACTCAACTAAAAATAGATATATTTTTGAAGCCATCTCTATTGAAGTCTTTACTGTAAGTCTCAAGCAAATGACTATTTCAATGGTAGATGATTGCTTATTTTCCCACATTTGAAGTTGTTGCTGAGCAAAAACTATTTAAATAAACCGTGAGCGACACTGAAGCTGACCAAAGGTAACCCATATCTGACCGCAACCAACCCGTGATTTACACATTTTGTTATGATTTAGAAATGGGTTGAACCCATGCTTTTAGCCATTTTTAATATCACTCACCCAACCCGCTTAAATATGGGCGGGTTGGGTGGGTTATCAAATGGAGTCAGGGAATTTGCTAGCAAATATAGGCATGTATATATTTATATTGAAGCAAACCCTTATCTGGGAATATGGACAGTATTTAAGGACATGAATGGTTGAAGACGGAGACTTATTTGCATTGATGAATTATTCAAATCCATATCAGCTTCTACCAAGCCTCAGAAATCAGCCAAGTTTCTAGGTCTTGCAATACAATACTATAGTGGAAGAGACTGAGAAATTCCTAAAGGAAGCACAAATAAACGATTTGGAGCATTCAGACATTCAAAACCTCAAAAAACTCAGATGATTACATCACTCAGCCTCAAGGTGGGAGTAACATTACATTGATGCGCAGTGTTTCTCCTCTTGAAGT
The DNA here is from genome assembly GCA_018107945.1 of Datura stramonium. Lineage (NCBI taxonomy): Eukaryota > Viridiplantae > Streptophyta > Magnoliopsida > Solanales > Solanaceae > Datura > Datura stramonium. The sequence continues at coordinate 39,751 of JACEIK010004791.1, forward strand.
ATCCACGACAAGCTTTGTCTCAGTGACAGCATGAAGATATAATCCTACAGAATGGCCAGGAGAACAATTAAGACAGAGAACATGGAGTATGATAACAATACATCATAACATCATGTTAGGCAAGAAAACATCCCCAATCCTTCCCACAAGACAAAATCGAACGTATATTATCTAGTGCCCTTACCCTGCCCTTATATTCAATATATATCACTAAAGGAAACATAAAAATAGGGAGGTGCATGCAATGCACCCCAGCAGCCAAACTATTTACCGTCTCTTATGCAATCGGTTAGAAACTTGATTTCCATTTAAATTTAAAGAAATGTCCAACTGGCGCAGTCTGCTAACTCGAATGCACGGAAACATAAAATACATTCATAAAGAACATAACTTAAAAATACAGAGCCTTCTGAGAATTGCCCCACTGAAAAATATAACAGAACTAAGTACTTAATAAAATTGCATAGCTTAAGTGCCACTACTTGTGCTAGTTTGAACATCTTCTGCCAAGCTTCTGATAATTCATATCAAAAGGCTGGAGAGAAAAGGAATTTGCTTCTTAGGTTAATTACTACCAATACTGGCAAATGGAATTGACAAATGAATTAAGACCATTGAAGACTTCTTGAAACCATGGATGGTAAAAGTAACAGGAAGACCATATATTGGAAGTTCAGGATGCCAAATTGCTTGGCAACAATTGAGCGATAACATAACTAGTCAGGGATGTCAGAGGCCTTCTTTAGCTCTCCTTTTTATTTCTTATGTTGTCTCTGCTATTATTTTGTTGTTGGGTCTATTTCTCTTGAAGTCGAGGGTCTACCGGAAGCGACCTCTCTACCCCGAGGTAGTGGTAAAGATGCAGTGACACACCTCCCCCGACCCACTTGGTGGGATTATCTTTGGGTAATTGGTTGTTGTTGTTGTTATTTATCTCCTTTTATTTCTTCATATAAGAATTAACGATGTGCCAAAGCTAATGTTCCCTTTTTTAACCACTAATCCATGACACAAATAACAAGGCGAGGCATCCTCCAAATTGAGCTAAATGAAGACCTACTAACAGATCCTAAAGCTGCAGATTACATTCTGGAAGCACCAAAATGATCTTTCACTATGTGCATAGTTTACATAAAATCGAAACTAATCAAGACATTTCACTTGTCCTACTACATCTCTTTGACAACACATCAACGCTTCACTTGAAAGAAGCACACTACCAATGGCTTTTATGACTTTTGAACACTTACCTTACCACTCCCTGTGTGGATTTATATTGATCCTAGACACATTTTTTTAAAATGTGAAAATACTCAAAAAAATAAGAAGGAAAGATAGGAATCTAAAATGGATTTTATTAGTATGAAAAGGAATGAATATGGTCCAAAGCTATGCTTCTCGGACTAGAATTAATACGTCTGACGAATCTAGATGCTTCGGATCCTTTGTGACTTAAATTTTGGGATTTTGGGTATGAATAAAGGTATAGATATGGATGCAGGGATTTTGCTAAAAATAGAGTTATTAAACTATGCCCAAGTTATGATGGACTATTTGGAAGGAAAGAAATGCACGAATCATTGAGAGCAATATTATTAAGTACAAATGTATCTCCTATTATTTTTAGTGTAACTACCACTGTTGCAAATGATATAGAGGTCATGATAGACTTGTTTAGTTCATTGCACATTCAGCAGTGATGCTGCCCTTTGACCTATAAATATCTTTAAAGCACATTCTAGTTAGGACTTTTTAATACAAAAACTTCTAGAAAAACATATATCTAAAGTATGATTTCACCCTAGCTTTGTTTTGATTTAAGAGACCATTGTATCTATCTCGAATTTATCTATCAATTTTGGTTAAAGCGCCCAAAATCCATAGATCATATCGGGTACGGATCCCACCCCCATGTCATGTCGGCCAGGAGTGCGGCACCAAAAGTGAAGAGTCAGCACAGCTTAGGTCAAAAGAACCCAAAAATATCAGAAAATAAAAACCAGAGATTACTCTTCTCTCAGGGTGAACAACTCTTTAACATCTGTTATCCATGACATCCCCTCAGAGCAGAATATGGATACATTTATATACCAAGTAGATGCCCCGTCCCAGATGTGATACAAGAATCACGAAGTCCCTCTTATGTAATTAGAAGTACTTTCACTTTTTTCATTGAAAACAAGTATAAAACCTATAAGAAAGTATTTTTCACTTTGCCTTTGGCAATAAGCATAAAACCAACCAAGACAACTTATATATTCATATTGCTGAACCCAACTAGTTTGGATGAGGTGTAGTAGCATAAAATCAAACAAAGACACTCTGCAAACTTATATACTGGCTAGGGGCGGATGTAGGCAGAACCCAGCTAACTTTAGTCAGCCCAGTACAACTGTTAAAAATTCACTAAATATGTACAAAAATTAAATTCAAAACTCAGCTACTAGCACTTGAGGTAGTTGTCCTAGAATCCAGAATTCTGGTACTGGCCCCAAATAGTTTGGGTTTGAGGCATAGTTGGGTCGAGAATTCATACTGACTCACAATTAAATGAAACGCCAACATGAAAATGTTTTACTAACGCAAATAGAATAATTCAAAAATGGGACAATAAACTCAGCCATCCATTTCAAAATAGGAAAATACATCAATACCCTGCCTCACAATTCTATGATTGCATAGGTTCATATAATATACTGAGGAGAAAAATGGAGAAACATACGGAGCTCGGAGATGAAAAGCAAGGTCATGATGATGGATGAAGCTAGGGTAATAACACCTCCGGAAAGTGTTCTGCTGTAGAAATCCTCGTTGATCTTTGGATATGCATCCAAACTTCGTATTTTACTGATAAAACCATCCATATTTTCGATCCTTTCATAAATCCTCTATAAATTATGAAAATATATACGGAAATCCAACAAAATAGTGGATTTGAGATTTATGCCGGCTTAAACGCCTCGTCGATGAACGATGGATCGCCAATTTGCTAATTTTACAAACCACCCACTTCAGAGAATTCTAATTCCGACGTCGAATTAGCGATTCTCTTCTTTGTTTCTCGTCCTAATCCTCCTTTGAAAATGTAGTCTGAGAGCTTTATTACGAGGAAAGGACGAGAACTTCGCCGGAAGAACTGCGTCATCGTTTTTTCGCTTCTAGCTTGATCTGCCGTTTTACGTGTTTCTTACTTGGAAACAAATATTTAGGCCTTCTTATTGGGCTAATAGAGGCAGCAACTAGATCAGGCCCAATAAATCAGTCTGGACTCTAGAAAAAAGTCGCAGTAAGCGGCTTACCAATTATCTATGATCATCTCTATCGTTTCCTATGAAAATTGGATGAATATCAAGGTGAACACATTTCTTTTAGTTAATAACAATCAACGAACATAGGTTAGAATCAAATATAATCATTTCGCAAACTCGTAATTAAACATTATTCATAAATTTAAATTAATTAGAAAATTTTTTTGAATTCATTACAAAGTCAGAATTCCCTATTTCAAACTTCAAAAAATGAATCTCCATCACAATATTTTGGAAGAAATCTAGGACACTACCATGGAGTTTCACTTATGTATTTTAGAATAAATCAAATACAATATTTTGGACATTTCACTTTCATGATACAATGTTGATGTTCACCGATTACTTTTCAAAAATCAGTCCTAAAAATTGCCTATCAATACAGATTTACATGAAAATATGATATTCCCACGAAAGCAAATGTGAGATGGGTAAACAATTGGTTTGGACAAGTGAAAGTGGACTGCAATTCTCAAAAACGAGGCCTGGCCCATTTACCATGTCGATCCAGTTTCTCGTTCAGTTCAGGCCCGAAAAAAGGCTCATTTCTAATCCTTCATCTAATATACGTCTCTCTCTTCTCCTTTATTATTTTTCCATGAGAAAAAACAGAATTATTTTCAATACAAATAAAAGAGAAAACAAAATGCCTATATGTAACTAGATTGGTCCCGTTGTAGCCGTAGGATTCAGTGGAATATATCAGCACAACTTCTTTTACTTTTTGCGTCGGGTCTCCAAAATTCAAGAAGAAAAAAAAGAAAGCAATATAAAGTTTTGAATTTTCTAAGCAACACATATTACGTGCAACTTGCTAAAAAAATTACAAGTGGTTTTGATCTTTTATGACCGACAAAAGATGCACATGAAATTAGTCAACTTTGTTTTTCTTTTCCTCCTCACTGAAGATTAAAAATAATAAAAAGAAAAGAACAAAACCAATTGATTCTTAAGAACCAGAAATCTTTCTTCTGGATATTTTTGTTCCTTTCCAATTAGTATATTTAAGAATAAAATATTGTTCTTTTTTAATAATTTATAGAACCCTTTCTTTTCATATAGGAGAAGGGAATTATAATTCTTTTGAGATATATAGATAGGGGGACCATGACTTTTAGTCTTTTTAATTGATTTGGTTCTGTTAACATATTATGGTGTTATTACAGTACCAATTGACGGTACCTTATTCTCAAAGAATAATCCATCAACGATCAAATCTATTTTTACTCTCTTCTCATGACTAAAATACAATATGATTAAATTGCATCTTTTCTTTCCAAAATTACTTGGATCTTCAAAGCCGACTTTTTCTCCTTCTCTAATATTAATATTAGCTAGTTATATTACTTGCTCATTGTCATTTAAATCGATAAATAGTACTGGCCCAATTTCTTACTCAAATGGAGTACTAATTAACTTCGAAGGTGATTTGCAATTTGACTTATAATGTATAAAATGCCAGAGTCAAGTTCTTATGATCATATTTTTCAAATAAGAAACATAGTTGCCGATGTGCAAAATTGATACATTAAAGACAAAAAAATAAAAGAAGAGAAAGAAATGTGGTACAGTATAATATTTATATGACGGCTGATAGAGAGTAATGGGAATAAAGTGCACCTTTAGAATAAGCACGTGAAACTTTTCTAATATCTGCAAATCAAATCACATATATATATCTCAACTTGGATTTGGTTTGTGAATCTTATGATAGAAGCAATAGGGATTTTAACAAATCTAGGGACATGCACGCTTGAAAAAATTCTGATAATATCGTCTTTTTTGATTTATATGTATATATCTTTTATTTATCATGTTCCAAAACAAAGGGTTATTTAATTATTGGTGAATAGAATATTCACGTAACTGTTGCCAACTCGACTTTGACATGAATATTAATTTTCCAGCTCATTCTTTTTTGTTGTTATTATAGTTTTTCTTTTTCTTTTCATAATTAACTTTTCATTGGCATGATATCGATCTCAGTCAAAAAATGTACTTTCCGACAGCTTGCTTGCTGTTGGTGAAGCTGTGACTAATTATAACTATGATTTTGGATTATAACCTTTTATAATGATACCTTTTTTATCAGTCGGTATTAAGATAATTAAGTCCAGCCTTATATTTTGTTTTACAATTTAGGACACGTTTGGGTGTGGGGTTCACACGGGTTTAAAATTTTATTTTCAAATTAACTGTTGTAAAGTATCATTATATTATTGTTGAGTTTCTTTTTGATTTGATCAATAAACAATGTGATAGGCTGGCTATGGGTGAGGAACATAGTCATGATTTATTGGTTCTTTCATAGAATTGTTGCATAATCGCAATTGGATTAGGGGTAACTTTCGCGCGTAATTATTTCATTTAATTACTAGTAAGTGACCTAATATATGCAAAAATAAATGAGAATCTTGAATGATCTTGATTATTGATAAGGAGTCAGTTTAGGAGAAACTCGAATCGTGTTAAGATAATACTCAAGGAAAATCATATATTTTGTGATTAAGAGGAGATACTTTTACATTGTGTACATGTGTATCCCCCAACTCTTGATACTAGTGCTGATCTATGTATTGTATTGATTAATTTGCGTCCTACCGATGAAATTTAGGCTGAGGAAATGTTTGGAGCAAAGCAAAAACAATCCTGTGTGTCAAGGCACTCATTGGGATTCTAATTGGGTTTATCCCAGTACTTCCAGTTGGTCTAGTTATTGTAACGGATTTACTAAGTTGTAACCTACTTCACTTGTTCGACAATTACTTTAATTTGTTAGATATATCTTTCTTTCAAAAGTAATTTTCTTTTAATCTAAATTAACTTAGAAGTACTGTTGTACACCTTGAGTAGTATAGGGCTTGAAGGGACTATTGGAATTAAGTTTTAGCTAATTACAGTAACATAATAATAACAATCATATATTCAATGTAGTTCCATAAAATGAAGTGTGGAAAAGGTAGAGTGTACATTATTCTTATATTTACCTCGTAGGGTAAAGAAAGTTTATTTAGTTAATTATATAATAAGGGATCGTATGGTAGTTGATTAGAGTTATGCGGGTATTAACAATATACGAATTAGTTATGGGGGAATACATGTATTATTTTATGCAGGGTTGATTAAGTTATTAAATACATGACATTTCACCTACTATTCTTGCAATATAATATATATTCCCTCATATATTATATATGTATTAGTTATGCAGATATCTAAATTGCAAATTGTACATTCAATTTATCTTGCATGATAATTTACAACAAGATACAAAATATTTTATTAATTACACAAGATTTAATATCTACACAAATACTCACCTTCAAACCAGCTATCAAACAACTCTAAACACATATTGGGAGTAGGATACTAGGATGCATATTAAGACTAGTTAATTAGGCTTGAAAAGCCACTGAAGGGCAGTGGAATTTCGTTGATTCTAAAGGCTACTTATGATTAATAATAGTAATTATTATAATATATGATTTGAGAAAAGGAGATCTAGAATTCTGTTGGTAGTTTGAGAAATGGAAGCATGCTATTATGATGGCTAAGCTAAAATATCAGTGCTGTCTGTTTTAATATATTTATCTTGCAAAGATCTCTTGAAAAAAATGTATTTTACAAACAATTTTTTTTAAAATATATATGTGAGGGAGGTGGGGTTGGGAGGAATTTTCAATATTATCTTTGTGAAGAAAGGCAGAGGGAATGAACCAATGTATGAAAAATTCTTTTAAGTGTATGATTAGAGAATATATAAATGGTCAATTTGGCCATCATGCATGTGTTTTTTAAAACATTTAATTAGGAACCTGATACCTTTAGTCTAACTAGATTTTGGAATCATCTTAGAGTTTATCAATATTCGAATTAATTCATATTTTAATTTGCTTTACTTAAAATCAAGTACATCATAATTCTCTTTTTCTTAACTTGTGTAAAAATGAATTATGAAAAGCTTGAAATTAAATTAGTACAAAACATGATAGTAGGTGCTTCAAAAGTACAATAGTTCCCAAGTAAGGTCAAATAATTATTGAGTAGCTACTAACTTTCCTAACAAACAGATAATGATGTATGTCGTCTTCGTTTTTCCTTTACCGTGAAAAAAGAAAATATCATAAGTAGAATTGATCATTCTGTTCACTTACATTTTTATTTTACTCGTCAATTTACTATATAAAGAGAAAAATATTTTTTCTCTATTTTACTTTACTATTGACTACTTATTTTTCAAGCATTTTTTAAGTTTATTGCGATGCGTACCAATTAATATAGGTATTTTGATAAAATAACCACTTCATTAGTATTAACTATACATTCTCCAAGTTATTTTCAAATTCATTGAAATTATCGTCGAATTAATATAAATATTATGATAAAATAAGCATTTCACATATTCATATTTTTCAAGGAGAGTACAAAAATTCATTATGAGCAAGTAAAAATAAATAAATAGACCGGAGAATTTTGTTGACCAATTTTGATTGTAAAGAAAATAAATAAATAACATAATTTTTCTTTGTGTAAGAAGGATATCTCATGTACATTAGACCTGAGAATTTTGTTGATCAATTTTGATAAATAAATTATAAGACTTGACAATTAATGCGTTTTTGATGTTGACCTAAAATTGTATTGTAAATGAGAGTGGAAAGAAAGAAAAAGTAAACGAAAAAAATTCACATTGAGAAGAGAGAAAAAGAAAAAGGAATACAGAAGCCAGTTTGCTCACTAAAAGGTAAATATTTTTCTTTGGAAAACTTATAAGGTATTCTAGTAAACACACTAACCTGCAATATAATTAAGGTTGCGAGTGTGCACACTTTTAAAAAAGTGTGAATTAATAATTATCATTCAGATATTTGATAATTAATTCATAAAGAAAAAAGAACAAGCGGTAGTCGTCGTAAAAATATTTCTTTTGTTAGTAAGGTTTGAGAAAGAGTATCTTGGGTGTGATGTAGATAGTACTGCACAGTCTGGCGCATTCTTAAATGCTTTTCCATGATTCCATTATGATACTAAGTCGCGCAAAAAAAAACTTTACTATTTTTTCAAGACACTCCTCCAAATGATTATATAGGCAATTATAAATTGAAAATTATAATAATATATTTTAAGATTTTCATTTTAGTACTTGAAAAGGTCATGTAAGAATTGTTGCGCAGAACGCAATGAAGAGTCCCTAAAGCCAAGGTGCACCAAGCATTAAGGGAATTTTTGAAAGAGACATTAGCATAATTGATCATTATTAGTAGGAGGGAAAATGAGTACGATCTCTCACTTTACAAGATATATCTCTAGTATCACTCAATAATTATGTTCTAAGAACTAGTCTAATTGCACTTTGATGAACATGGTTTGTTTGCAATAAAGAGATATATCCACATAAGTCACAATAACATACCTTAATTAAAGATAAAGTTAAAAAGTTGCCTAAGCACAAACAAACAAATGTAATCTGCTTTTTAGACTCTTCCCAACTTATTGCTTTTCCTTTTCTTTCTTTCTTTCTTTTTCTTATTTATAATTTTCCTTTTGAAATCTTAACAACTTTCCGTGAATTGATAAATAAATACTTACTCGCATTAAATATTTATATTCAATTAATTATTTTAATCTTAATTAATAAAATAAGATAAAATACACTGTCATAATCATATGAAAGATACACGTCTTGCAATTTTACCGGGCACCAAATACATATATAATTGATTAAACATCTCAATCAAATAAAAAGAGCAAATGGTATTAATTTGAACCTTGTTTGTTGCCGTTGTTTATTGTTCTTTTGCAAAATAGAAGAGGGCTGTACAAGTAATGATATTGGGTTTGGACAAAATGCTCTATAGATGGAACTACAGCCATGCACCACGTGTAGCTGGCCCACTGGGCCCACTTCCCACTTTGGATGCACACACTAACCCAAATATGCTTCCAGAAGGAAAATGGGAAACATATCAACATTAGCTTACCACTTCTAATATATACTACTCAACAAATTCTCATACCCACTCTAAATAGACTAAAATTAAGATAAAATAAAAAATAGAAAGAGGATTTTGTTCTATTTCTTTATCTAATATATATAATTAAAAACAATCAGACTATAACCCCGTTAAGAGTGTTGAAATTCAAATTCGCGATAATTGAAGTATGTATGGCCATAATTATATCATCAGTATATTAAGATCATGATATATTGCACTTGAAATTCTTATTATTTTTTTAAATAATGTGATATATTATCACACAGCTGTCCGCTAGGAAGAGCAACTCGATCAAATCAAAGGGAAAGAAAAGAGGTTGGGGGGTTGAGAGGTGTTCTTAAAAGGGAGAGTAGTGGGCGTAGTGGAACAAGTTGGAGTGGAGCATTTTGGGCCAAGGGGCCATGATTAGTGGGCCCAGATGAATCATCGCCAGTCGAAAACTACAATGTCACATCCAAAGTGAAATTGGGCCCAGGGCGTCTGCGTTTTTTGCTTCTTCGAACTAGCTGTTGTTCTTGACTGTAGGCCCCAATTCAGCATTTTAACCGAAAGATGCAAAGTTTTTTTTTAATTTAAAATAGTTAATAGTGTGACAGTTTTTCAGTTACATACCAAGTAGCTAAATGCTCTTTCATATTCTTGACCATTAATTATGGAATTTGGAAGATTACAGCTCTCTTTTATTTTAAAATATAATTTGGAATAAATCCCAAGTTTAGAAGATCAGATTTGATACTGAGGATCTAGTTTGATTCTGCCTAGATTCTAATTATTAATTCATCCAAATTTGAGGGCAGAAATAATTCTAAGCATTTCAAAATGGGTATTCTTGTAATATCCATAAAAAGCAATTCTTTTTTTTCTTTTATAAAAGGACAGAATCAACCTTAGATGCCCAATAGGAAAAAGAGGGACCTCTTTAATGTTATGGAAGTGGCAATTTCCTTGAATCTTTTTCTTAACATTTAAGGTAGCTCCCACGTATATAGCTCGTTGAAAAATCCAGATGTAATATGGTCAGTAATTGCTTAACATCTATAACTTGAATATAAGATTTCAGTTCTATTAAACCTTTTAATTTCCTTATATACGCTATTGTTCACCAAGTTCACCCACCTAAAAAATTTAAAAAAATTTAAAAAACTTAGCGATTTAGTAGTCTTTGATCTTATTTATAAATAATTTATAGCAGGTGCTCTAATATATATAGATATATCTTCAAATTAGAAATGCCAGTAGTCGGTGGATAGGAGAAGAAATATTATACATATAGGGTGGGTGTGTTCGCTATAAAAGAAAATATTTTTCGAAAAAATAAATAGAAACTTCTTAATTACTTATTTTTGTACTGATATGTAAGGTAAGAATAATATTCAAAAGCATTTAGATATAATATAGATAAATATTATGAGATAAGAGTGGAGATTAGGGTTATGAGTTGATGAGGATGGAGGCTGCGAGGTAAGAATGAGGTGCGTTGGAGGTGAGAAAGGCAACGATATAATCTGGCTTTTTAAAACTTAATTCTTTACATTTTTAAATTTAAAATAAATTATTTTTTATTTTTAAGAAATTTATTTTCTAAAATAAATATTTCAGAAAATATGACAAGTAAATATTTAAAAAATCAAAAAAAAAAATCTCATAACAAACACCCCATAGCTCCAACTTCTTTTACAGGAAGCTGTGAACATGGCAGCCGAAGTTTCTTAATTTTATTTGGTTAAGCTAGAGAAGCTACCGTGTCAGTCTATCTTTTGAAAAGCAAACAATATTTATTAACTATGTCTTACATATAATCTACGTAACACCAAACTTTTGGACCAATATTTATTAAAATATTAATTGTAATGTTTTCATATATATATATATATATATATATATTTAGTCCAAATTCAAATCAATATTCAATTTTACACCTCCTAAAATTATCTTGATATAATTTAAATGTTACAATTTTTAAGCACTAAAAGTTCAGACCAACATTAACAGAATATATTTGCATTAAACTGCGTTTGACAATGATCAAATCAGTCAGAGCATAATAATACCCGACAATTACAAACAAATATGTCAAATTGAAAAAAATTATCAAGAGGTCAAATAGTATCGAAAATGAGTGCATGACAAGGGACATGTACCTAATTAGCAAAGTTTGACAAATAACACTAATTTTCTCGAAAAGAAAAATAAAGCAAAATCATAGTCATTGTTGTACACACAGTTACTTACGCACAGAGTACGTGACATTAAAAGTTATTTTTACTCGTTAGTATTATATTTTGAATGTCTATTCTCAAAGTTAGTTGCTTCTCTAAGATAAAGAGACTAATTGGCTTTCTCACTATTTTTTATTGAGTTTAAAACAATATACACTATTGATGTAAATAAATTTTATATTAATAGGTTATCTTTAATTACTTATTATAGCAGATAACATATTTTATTATAATATTCTATATTTCTAAATTAAAGTACGACTAGTTAATATTGATGAATCTATTGGAATTTGGAGGATAAAGTTGCGATTATGTAAATATATTAAGGATCTGATTGTACCATAGTAATTATGGTGTTAAACTAAATTTGGAGGTCAGGAGAATTTTTGTACAGAAGTAGAAGCTTAAAGCAACTACTATAGACAATTGTTCTGAATGAATTTGCAATTGAAAGTTTAAATTTAAATAAGTATATCTCTCACAATATAAATAATTAAGTGTTGAATTATAAATTAAATTAACAATTTATAACTAATTTCTAATTAAATAAATCGTTAAATACAATCCAGATTTGATATAAAAAATTATACACATTTACTACGGACCTATGTCGAAACATATGCCATGGAGCATGCTGTGCGACACCCATCGCATGGAAAGTGGGTGCGATGGAGCTCACGCGCGCCCAAGGGTGATGTCGGTTAAGTTGTTTTGTTTCACAAGTATTGATTTGGGAATTCATGATTTGAGGGGTTCTTGAATAATCTAAGAGGTTGTTACTCTCAAATTGTCTTCTCCTAAACTTTTCAAAGCTTGTGGTAAGTAATTCAATCAAGAATTATATTCAATTCTTAATCACATTCATGAAACTCAATCCATTTTTGGATTTTAGAAGCAAATTCTCATCTTGGAAATTGAAGTAAAAGTTGAAATTTTCATCAATTAGATATAGTTAATCCTCATTCTGATATATGAGATTGTATTAGTATTACGAGATATATTTTATGGATAAGATTTTAAAGATGGTGATCAAGATTGGGCGTCAAGTCTCGCCTTTTTTGACAAATAATTTGAGGAGAATTGATGTATGCATACGATTGTTTTGATTATTATGTTGGTTGAAAAAAAGGTCGGATGGCTTAAATAGGAAGTGATTGTACCATTATTAGTAACGAGAAATGTCAAGTATGGAGAACATTATTGATTTATGGAAAAATGAGTCAAATTCTTTGCTCTCTACTTTGGTTTAATAAATCTGTTTCATTTAGTGTCTTGTGAGCGTATATTTGTCGCCAAGTAAATTATTGGTAATGGAACACATCGCCGTTTAATGAAATTTTTTAAATCACAGCAAATTACCCGTTTTTAAAAAATAAAATCTATAAATCTATAATATAATCCGCCAGGCTAGGCTCAATTTAACCAATAATTCACAGAGAGTATCATGTGATTTCTCCATTGGCTTCTGGAATGTAACGAATTTAAATATTGGAGTGATAATTTCCTTCACTACAGAGTTTAGAGAACACTTGTTTGATCTCAAGCATCTAATTAAAAAAAGCTTTCTTTCTCGAATTGCTTCCTCTCAGATCAGCACGAACCAATTACAATTCCCACATCAAATTGGGATAGTCTTGTAGACAGCCTAGAATCGTTTGGAGTTCCATTCCAGATCCTGACCTTACTGGGACAATTCTCACAGTTTTGGCTATCTTAAGAATCTTCAATCTTTGGTGCTGCTGGAAAATGGACTCGAAGGAGAAATACCATAAGCATTAGGCGAATTTGACTAAACTGAAGCACCTTCTGGCATCAGATTTAGGTCCATTTATTAAAGGATTGGGTCAGGGGGCCAGGTTAGATTATATGGATTTATGGGTTTTATTTTTAAAAGCAGATAATTTACTATGATTTGGGAATTTCCGTTATATGAGGGTAGAAGTGAATAGTTTTATGATGAGTGGATCAAATATGGCTTATCATAATACGACGGAGGTAAAATTAGGTATTAAACTAAGCGAGAGGGATAAATTTGACCCTTTTCCCTTGGTTTAAGGACCTTGCAAGCTTGAAGCTCGTCAATTATTGAATTGTTGTATATATGATCGAGCTTGTTGTTTAATCGTTAATACGGCATTATTATTCGTCATTCTTATAAATTCGATTCTAACTAAAGAATTGATTCTTCATAGTTGTTCTAAGTCGGGAATCGAGGTGTGTGAGTTTAAATCCTCTTCTCCTATTATGACGTGACCTCATCACATATTCCCTCTTTATATGAGTTTATGAGGTCTAGACTGTAAGGAAATGACACGAGTCTTCATGTTATATGTTTCCTTGATTATGTGCTCTTTAAGCTATTGTCACTCCTATTATGTTGAGCTTTCACGATTACATTATATGGTCCAAAGTCCCTCTATTTGATATTTCCATTGTTATAAGACTCTATGTTACTATAAAGAAATGAATTTTAGGCGTAACTCAGCTCTAAGCTAGTTTATGAGCGAAAAGTTGCCTAAATTATATAAAGAGGCGAAACATCTCATTTAACCGTGATAGGATTTTCATTGTGTATACATGCTTATGCCTGTCCTTGATGCATTAGAGCGATTTAATTGAGGTCGGCGTAAGGTGAGATGGGTCCTGCTATGATACCATGTACAAAAATAGATCTTGGGCCTAACATTGCCTCGAAAACTGGCTTATGAGGGGAAATTATCACTGCCACTTAGAAATTATGAGCGCTTTGGTGCCACTAGTAGGACTGGGTACTAAGCTGGTGAGCCTAAGCATATACGGTGACTGACTAGCTCTATCTCAGGTGTCACGCCCTGCTTAGGGGTATGGCGCAGCACTTAGTGCCAAGTAGGACACAGATCTGTAGTTTGGTGAAACAGGCACGTCGGAGTGCCATTTGGGACTCATATCAGTTTAAAATAAAGGGCTATATAGCAGTTTGTAAACATAGCCTCACGGCCAATTGGGCCTATAGCCACTGTAGATACGGCAACGGCTAACTCCGGAAACATTCTAATCTGAGGAACTATGCGGTAGACAAGGCCGCCATCTTTGTCTAGTCATACGAAACTTAGCATAGGGAATCTTTGAAAAGCTACGTGGCCAGAAGCGAGGAGTCACCCTTCTTGTCAATTATGGCCCGTCTGACCAACATAAAAGCGGGAAAATACTAAACAGCGCCAACAAGGTGCCACGGCCTGCTTACGGCCAAGTGTAGGCCACGGGGAGATAATATACCACAATCGCAAGCCTCTTATGAGTAATAATAGAAATGATCGGACGGAAGTTGACACCCATCTTGTATATCAAAGGAAAGAGCTACGCCTCACAAAATCAGGACTCCGGATGACAGTGTGGCTCATGGGTGGGCGAATCACGGATCGCCTCGCCATTTATGAGTACACTGCGGAGCCGTAATGCGGCACCCATTTGGGGCGTCGATCTGCTGATGCCCAGTATGCAAAGCAAGTGCAGATAAAACAGCTAGTCTGGCCCGAATATAGATAGCATAACTAGCAATTCGTATGACGGGGATAAGCGGAATCTGAGAAGAAGAGTGATAAAAATGAATCAAGCTTTGTGCGATGGGCGGGCGTGACTTTGTAGACGCGACGGCTTTCTTTATCACAAATAAGCAGTATATATGCAATAAATAGATATCTGAAGTAGCGAGCGAGTGATACCAACCCCATGCAGCGGATGGCGCCAAGCAAACAAACAAATATATACCCTGCCGGTGAAACCGGCCAAAAATAAGTCACTCGCTCGTATTACCGCTTAGGAGCTCCTCTCGGCCTGGGTCTCAGGCTCGGGCCTTGGCCTCGATAAGTAGCGTATACGAGTCAGGAGGACTCGCATCTGATGTACGCAGCAGATAGGGTCCTGGTTCCTCGGAACCTCGACGGGGCTACAGAAACGGGGCTATACCTATTCTCGGAACGCTCGATAGGGAATATCATCTTCGGGCATTCTACGGACACATACTCAGCGAAATTTTATCGGTGCTGTAATCTTGATCAGAGGCCCGATATGGAAACTTAATCCATCTTCGTCAAGGCGAGGACGGCGTACCACCTCGGGTAGCGTAAACCCGCCCGGCTCGATGGGCGACACGATACCAACCCAGGGCGGTGAGGACGCTCGATAAGGGGCCCTCACGCCAGCGTGAGTCTCGACAAACAAATAGCACATATAAATAGCAAGCATGTATAAGCAGAAAAGACTATACGAAATCGATTTCTAGATTCTGATCTCTTTACATGCTATCTTGATTCTTTGCGGTCACGAAATCTTTATTTATACATTTTGGCTAATCGGTAGCCGGGATACTCTACATCCTGAGATGGCTAATCTGCTTGATATAAATCTGTCCCCGAATGGCTAATGCAGCCATAAAGCGTACGAGTGGCTGAGTACGTAGCTATATCTTGCTCTGTCTACTCTGATTTTACTTTACTAACTTTATTACGAAAATGTTGTTTCTTTTAATTCTACAACATGCTTGCTAATCTTCTGATAGGCTATCTTTGGTCTGGAATGCTAACTGTGCACAGCGCGTCTCTTTACTAACTTTCGGCCAGATATGATATGGCGATACAAGCGGTTACTAAACTTACTCAATACTCAGCATTCCACTCTGAGTTTCAAATACGGAGTTACTATGATTCGCAAAGCTAAGGCTTACTAACTGAAGAAACTACTTCACGTTCCTTAACCTCGAGTTATCGGCGACGGACGAGACTCAGTCGATACACTGGCTATTTCACCAGCATTCATATACACGTCAATTAGTACTAAATACAACACTATTACGAAAGATAATGTATGATATATTTATAGCTAAACTTAGGCTTATTGAAAGACAGTCGAAAACTTGCTATTTTCGAGTCCGGAAGGGAGAAGTATTCACTTACGGCTAGGAGCCACACATTGACACTAGTTTGGAGCAATTCTACTTACCTTAGGTGGCCTAAATGATTCGTGGCCAAGTATTCGCGAAACAAAATCCCGTAGGAATGCTCCCTCTTCTTCAAATACCTCGGTACACGAGGTTAATTTAGGTTTACTGGTATGTTTGGCGGCATAATCGAACGATAATATATCTCTCTTCGTCTCTCTCTGTTTCTCACGAATTGCGGAAATTATCAAATGATTTCTATCAATTAAAACCGAGTGGGGGCTTTATATACTTGGGCTGCGAGTCAAGGCCAACGTCTCAACAGGCAGCGCGGAGGCTCGCTCCGTGACACCGTTTCCATCGCGGAGGAGCTTATATATAATGAAATAGCAAAGTGGAAATTTATATATAAAAGGACATAAATCGCATTCGGAATCGATTTATAAATAACATTCTGGAATAATTTATAGAGTCGCATTTTTGCTTGCGGCGCGCGCAGGTTGGCGCTGTCAGATCTTTTCCGGGCCTTTTTCTAGCATGTATGGCATTGAATACGCTTAACGACACGCGAATAGGCCGTATGTCGGGAATCTACGGAGTGTAACATTCTCCCCCCTTAAGAACATTCTACCTCGAATGTAAACTTTTAACTAGAGGACTTCTCATTCTTTCAGACTTGTTTGTAGAAAAATTTGTGATTTCCCAGCAATATAGGCTATCGAAACCACAAATACAAGAAAAGTCAATCTGGTACTCCACACAACACTATAAAATTCATGTGATAGCTAAATATCAATCTTTTTCATTTATACATATACAAGCATAAGGCCTTTGCGTATGTAAATACTAACATACATCGCACGACTAGGCACAGAGCAGTGAGGATATATCGCTTTCATATCTTCCTCCCGCCTCCGTCATCTCCTCTTGGTTACATTACGCATATTACTTTTGGCGGGCATGATATCTTTAGTTCTCGTCTGCGAATGCATCTTTGTCTAAGATAGGCCTACTTTGGAACCTCTTCGTAAGGCCGACTCTTACGCCAACTGGATATCATGGTGGGGTACACTCTTGATAGGTCTCACCAAGCATTTCCTTAGCATGGAACGCCAAATCTTTTGGATGAGCAGTTCTAATTTTGGAGGCAAGTTCAACTCGTATGCCCAGTGGCTTTGTGTGGCTGAATCGTGGCCAGACAGGCAGCAGAATTTGAGCTTACCTTTCTTGCCGAATCACACCCTTTCATCGGAGACAACTTTCAAAAATACCCAGTCATTCACATGAAATTCCAAGTTTCTGCACTGTCTGTATGATTTACAGCGGCTCACGTGCGATCGATAAGCGTTACTGCGATAAGCTTTACCTTCTCTTAGGCTATTGAACAATGTACGCTGGTGGGTTGATTCCCCTATTTCACACCAGCCAATCGGCGATCTCACATTTAGCCCGTATAATGCCTCGAAGGCGCCATGCAGGATGGGGAGTGATAGCTATTATTATAAGCAAACTCGATTAAGGAAAAGTGTAAATCGGCCTACCACAGAAAATCTACTTTCTGCTCATGACATGTCTTGAGTGTATGCAGATAGATGCGTTCACTACATTCATCTCACATCACGAGGGTGGAGTCACGGTGTCAGTGTGCACGTACCCACGACCTCTCGTATTGCAAAATCTATTAATTGTGCTTCTCCTCATCTGAAATAATGGACAGCGGCACCCGTGCAATCGAGCTATTTCTGGACCAATCGGCCTCAATCTTATTGAGAAAGTAGTCTTCAGCAGCGAAATGAAGTGATCTGATTGCTGTCCTGTCAACTATCACCCGTATAGAGTCGTATTTGTGTCTAGTACGGGGGCCAATCACATACAAAATCCATATTCTTGCTTCCACATTCGAGCCACGGTATGTCTGAGTTAGCAGCAGTTTACAGTGTTGCTTTCACTGTTGGCGGTTAGGACAGCTGGGCTACAAATTCAGCAATTTCTCTTTTCATACCTGGCCACCGATAGTTTTCTTTGATATAGAAAGTAGTGCACATTTTTGTCGCGCCGAGGTGGAGAGAATAGCGGGCGCAATGTACCTCATTCATGTCTGGCAGGCGGAGGCTGGAAACATACGGAACACGAGGCCTTTACAACGCGGCCTCCATCCTACATTTACCTAGAAATCTGGTGCTTTCCCCTTCTAACGGTGGATTCTTATACTACCATTATTTTACTTCATGACTAATGGCGACCACGGCCCGGTGTTACGAGATTACGCTGCGGTGTCGCTTCATTCACGCTACATGAACGACAAATTTACTAATTGGTATCTCACGACCAATTCCCACGTTGTTCGGGTTGCAAATACGCCAAACTCCTAATAGATTTATAACTGAGGCGTTTGCTACTTCATTATCTCTTCTTGGTTGATACAAAATAGTCATATTTAGAGAACTTGGAATAATTGGCCAGTCATGCGCTTGTGTACCGTAAAACCAAACCAGGTAATTCTATAGAAGTATAGCTAGAGCATACAGGCATTACAGTGACATGCTAAGGCTACTTCATTCTTGAGATAACTGAATGGCCGTCTGCGCACCTTGTGCCTTTATCGATGAGAGGATCTAATGGCCGACCATGATCTACAATAATCAGGTGCATAACACGGAATAGTGAATAGTGACAATGGACTTACTCCCGGGCGATCAATCTTGAGATCTTCACGGGAGGGGGGTATGTTGATCTACTTGGTCTTAGTAAACATTGTGCTAGCGGTCTGATATTCTTGCTTATTAACATTATCCACTGATTTATCTTACTGTTCACAGAACTCTCGATCTTTTTATAACATTAAAAGGTAAACCATTGAAGCTCTTTGTATGCCACATTATCTTAGAACAAGTGAAGTCTTCAATCAGTCACATTTCTTGTGAAACCTTCTTTGGGTTTTGCGACCATCTGGCTTAGGATGCTGGCACTGAAGGTCATTTGCAATAATACCTTCAGTGTTTAAGCGACTCCTCCTATAGTGAACGATATCACGGCATTAACATCTGGATTTAATTACAGGTATTGCTAATCTCTGAAGCTATGCTTCTTCAGTCTCTGTTTATAAGTTACGCTGCATGCAGCTGGTGTTATTGATCTCTAGGGATGCTTCCACCGCTGTCTACGAGGCGCCCGGTTGGTCGTTAGGCAACTAAGCTGTGCCCTTATTATCTATCCATACGATTGACCCTATTAACTCTGGTATTCCTGCTTCTCACTCATCTTGCCAAAGTGAACTACGTAGTTGAAATGCACACACCTTACATTACTAATAAAGGTTCTTTGATCGAGAATCTTAGTTAAGTGACTTACGGCACGGCGGACCCATCTAATTCATGACTTTTCTACCTTTCGATATCACAATGAATCCCATATCTCTAATCTTGCAGGTATGTCTCGCATGCAGTAGCATATATGGCGGACTTGGCCTTTCTGACTCGCACTTGACTATTACTAGGCATTCGTCACGACGGAGTCTTTTACACACCTTTTGAGTAAACCTTCCTTGAGTCTTACTTGCCTTTCGCTTATTACCGCGAAGTCGCACAACTTACGTAATCCGCGAGAGGCTCTTTTCACTCTCTAACGCTACTTTGCTTGTTTGGGCAACCACCGCTCAGTTCTTATGCCCGCTACTGTACTAGAATCGGAATCGAAATTGGGAATAGCCTCCACTTTCTTTGCAACTAAACGGAAACATAAGCTGTACTCCAATCGAAGAGATAATATGGGAATCCTGCATTTCCCTCTCTTTCTCATACTTATCTGATGATACGTGTTATCGATATCTTAATGGAATGCTATATATATCTAACAAGCCAAAAATTATTCGTAGTCGTTATACTTCCCGACTTCTGATACGGCGTTACTCAACGTATCTTTTGGAAATAAAATGCGATAAAGGTATTACAGTGGGGAGGCCTCACGGTACCTCCTTCTGCTGCTTCATAATTATCTTGTATCTGGATGGTACCCTCTTATTGCTATATCGATGTACACTGTAATAGAGTATTGTGATACGCCTTTGTATACGTAACCAAAAGAGTGTGGTAAGTTTTTTAGGGACTCGACCACATCTTTGTACCGCTCATAGCACGGCCCGGCGAGAAAGAAGAGTAGCCATCCTATCATGCCTGCAACCTCACACTGCCATAGTATGGCAATTGCCGCAAACTGGCCATGGAACAAGACTCTGCTGCGCGGCTTAACGGCTCCACAGGACACATTGCTACGTACCAAGTTTGTCACGCTCGCCTTGGGGGGTATGGCCTTTAGTGCCTAGTAGGACTGGTACTAAGCTGGTGGGCACAGGCATGCAGGGTGCTGGCTAGCTCTATCTCAGTTTAAACAAAGGGCTATATAACGAGTACACATGTGTGACCTCGCCTTAGCCCAGGCCCATGCTTGGCTGCCAGATACGACAACGGTAAACATTCACAATACAAAGGAACCTATACTTTGAGGCTGGGTAAGTGCCATCTTTTATCAGTCATCAGGAAACTTAGCATAGGGGAATGCTGGAAAGCTACGTGTGAGGCAAGATCCCACCTTCTTGTGTTTATGGCCCCATACGACCAACGTAAAACGAGAAAATACTAAACGGCTATAACAAGTTTGCACGGCCTCGCACAATGGCTCATCGGCCACGGGGAGATAATATATAAAATCACACCCAAGCCTCTATGATATGACAGAAATGATGAAACGGGGCTGACTACCCATGTGTACATGAGAAGAAGTACACATAAAATCGGACTCGGATGACGGAGTGATGGCTACATAATTTGTTTGAAATCACGAGGGATGCGCCTCGCAATCCTGTTCCCTGCCAGCCAAGTAATGCGAGCGCCTTTGGCGTCGTCTGGCCCAGTCTTTTGAGTATCCTGTTATTTGAGAATAAAACAAAAAATGAATACGGCGAATATAGATAGCATAACTAGCAATTACGCGTGGCGGGGAGATAGCGAATGCGAAGAAGGCGTATAAAGCTGAATCAAGCTTTACTGTGCGATAGGGCGGATTGGGACACATAAGTGCACATTCTGGAGATACGATTTATAAGTCAATTTTTGCCTTGCTGACCTTAAGCTGCGGCGCTTTATCCGTCTTTCTCGGGCCTTTTCCTAGCTTGTGACATTGAATGCGCTTAGCTTGACACGCGAATGGGCCGTCTATGTGTCGAGGAATCTACGAAGTGTAACACTTTCAGTTTACGAAAATAACGGGCTATATGCATTTGTAAATACAGCCTCGTCAGTGGGCCTATAGCCACACACGCATATGATTTATGCTTGAGAGGCATACTTATAAAGGGAACTTTATGGAGCCGACAAGGCCGCATCTTGTCTAGTCATACGCGGCTCAACGCCAAAGATCTGGATATCTACTTGTGGCAGGTACGCCCTTACTATCATATTATGACCCCGCACGGCCAACATAAATGGAAATGCTAAACAACTAAACAAGCGCTGCGGCTTCACACGTGGCGCAGCTAACAGGGAGATGTATATGTCGATACGCAAGCTCTGTAGTGATAGTGGTCGGGACGGGGGACCCCAGAACTACCCTGTCTTTGTGCAAACAAAGAAAAAGAACGCTACACCTCTTGAATATGAAACTCCGGATGACGGGCTTATGACTCTACTCAAGTGTTTGGAATCACGAGGGATCGCCTCGCCGTCTGCAGTACCTGCGGCCCAGTGTGCGGCGCCCAATGAGGCGTTAGTACATTTGTGCAGTATGCAAGCAATGGTCTAGTGATTATAAATAACATAGAGTAGAAACCTAAGATAGCGGGAAATGTCTGAGATACGCAAAGAAATCATTTATAGGCCCAGATCGGACTTTTACTGTCTTACATGATAGGGCGGAGCGTACTGTCGTCGTGGCGATGCAGTATCTATATTAACTAATATATAACACATAAATACATATATATATATATATCAAGCAAGAACCAATACCAACCCCATGGCGGATGGTTCCAACCAATCAAACAATCATATACCCCTATCTAGGGTCAAAACCGGTAAAATAAGTCAGCAGCCTCGTCTACTAACTACGAGCACCTCACCCAGAGGCCCACGCAGGTCTCGGCTCGGGCTATGGCCTCGTCATAAATAGCGTATGCAAAGTCCAGGAGGACCTCTGTCTTGCTATCTATGCTTTATGTATGCTCCCAAATCATTCCTGGCGCATCCACAATGAGAATAAGCCCCATCTTTATACTATCAATGATATGGGGAAAGCCGTCCATCTTTGTCCCTCTGGACCAGCGTACCACTCCTTGGGTGCGTAAACCCACACCATTCGATGAAACACGATTACCAACCGGGCGGCGGGGACGGCTCAAAGGGTGCCCTAAAGCCTGATCATGTCTCGACAATCAATAATCACATATATACTTAAACATATTTAAAAGTAAGAAAAATATATCTGTGATACGATTTCTTATTGCAGATTCTTTACTGTATTTATACTAATTCTCACTCTTATTTATCTTTTGAATCGAGATCTTTGCTCATTGCATAAAGCTAATCTGTAGCCAAGATACTATCGCTTGTGTAATATGCTATAGCCAAGATATCGTGTCACGTATGGCTAATTTGTAGCCAAGTTACTATCTGTCTGCCCGATTTACTTTTCCACTAACTTTGATACAGAAAATATATGTAATATCACAAAACATGCTTGCTAAACACATGCTGGGCTATCTTGATCAAATGATAATTTCGCCATTTGAAGTATTTTGCTATAACTTTCGGGCAGATGCGATATAACAACGCAAAGCGAGGTTTGCGAACTTGTACAGAGCTCGATATTGACTCAGGAGTGCATTACGGGTTTGCGAAATATACTAGGCTGAGTTACTAACTTGGAAGAGCGAAAGCTACATACCTTCGCTTGATTTTCCGACTAACGGCGAGCTCGAGGAGTCGGTACTCCGGCTATTTCTCTCATTCACATATATATAAATTAGAACTAAATACGCTAATATTGGAAGAAAACATCACTTTTGATATATAGCCCAAACTTTGGCTTATGAAAGAAACGGTGGCTTGCTATTTCTCGAGAAAGTCAGGAAGGGAGAAATACTCAACTTTAACGCTAGTAGTACATTGACACTAATTTGAAGCCGATTCCACTTTACATGGCTCTATATGTACGACGATTAATAGTGAATTCCACGAAACTAAACCGTAGGAATGCTCCTTGCTGCTTTAAATACCTCGATATACGAGATTAATTCGGGTTTGGACCGCGTTTGGCGCGTATTCGGACGAATATTAGTAGGAGTCTTCGTTTTCCCCTTCTGCTCTTATTACTGTTTTATTGAGTATAAGGAAATTTTTAAAAATGAAGTTGGGAGCACATATATAATTGGGACTTATAAATCGCGTTCGAGAATGCGTTTGCGTCATTTTGCTGCTGCGGCGCGCGTTCGTAGCTTGTCGATCTTTCCGGGCCTTTTCTAGCCATGTATGGCATTCTAAAACTCTTAACCAACATGCGAATAGACCATCTACGTATCGAGAATTTACGGGGTGTAACGGGAAGGCGCGAAGTCCATATAGAGACCACCCATCTTATTAACCACTTGGAGTGTGAGACTTTTAACAGTTCTTGAACGATTTACCTTCTATGGTTTATAGTTCACTTCATTTGAGATATACATGTCTTATATGCTAAATGAATTACTTTTGAAATGCTATGATAAGAAACAAATTATGTATAAAGTCTCAAGAAGCTAACATAACTAATGTATCCCAAACATGTTAATGTTTAGATTGTTTATTTATATTATGAAGCAGTTTGAGTAGCACTAAGCTCTTGTGTTATTAGTATTAATGAAGTTGTATCAAATGTAAGTAGTCATTTGTAGTCTTATTCGTATCCTTGAGCTAGGAGTGAGTAGCACGAGGCCACTTGATGCTTATTCATATATGAATGCTGTGTGAGTATCGTAGGATCTTTGTGGCGATCCGGAGGCTGATAAGTATAGCGAACCGGTATGGTTAATTAATGACTCACATATGATTCCCTGGTTTCCAGGATGCTTTCTCGGTTATAAGTATTTCATATTTCTCGAGCAATGCTTATCTTATGCTATTATATTTGGTTTACATAGGTACATCTTATTCCATATTAACTCACATCCTTTTGTAAGAGTTGTGTATTTGCTCTGATTTGGATGTACAAAGTAGCATACCATCTCGCTAGATATACGCTTTCGGTACATCCAGGTTGTTTATTAGTAGTGCGTTTTATCTTGAAATTTGAATCGAGTCTAGTACTCTTTTATGCATATCTAGATTTTATGGGTGAGTCGAGATCTGTCTCGACAAGTATTCTGATTCTCAAACTCTAGTAGAGACTTCATAGACCTATGATACGTTGTCATGTATCCATCTACGAGTCTTTATGTCGTGTGATACTCGTATTTTAGTTAGTTTTCATCGATCATGTTTGAATATGACCGCTTCATGCTTATATGTAAACTTCATTTTATGAAAATATATGATATGTCATGTTTCTAACATCTAAGGGGTTATGACATATTGTATGGTCGGATCACATCAGATTCATGATTCAAATAAAGTTGATCCGCTCTGTCAAGTTAAGAAATATAGTATCAATCCTCTTCATCAAAATTTGAAACGCGTCACTTATTCTCAAGATTTTAAATTTCATATTGTAAGAAGACTTGTATATATTTACCTACATCGGGGCGGATCCGGGGAATCGGGAGTGTGTTCGGCGGGCCGCAAATTAAAAAGTTACATTGTATATATAAGATAATTTTTTTATATTTTTATGTACAAAAATAGATTTTGAGCGTGAATCTGAGGATTGAAGGTTAGGTATTGGGAAGTGGTTTAGGGATTTGAAATTCACATATAAAGTTTTAAATTTGCCACCGCACATGTAGCACAGCAAACTTACATAATTCTTTACAGAGACAATATATAAAACATAAAACTTTACATACTAAAAGTTTATGTTTGATCATTGGTTATGTAAGTTATTTGATTAAACGAGAAAAAAGATTCCTAGGTTCGACCCAGTATCCTTAACACGGCATTCCTAGCTTGTCAAAGCCAAAACGTACAACACACGTGCATAGATCGCACACCTCATTTGTCTGGTCTGGTTCCTTGTACAACTAATCAATTTTATGCTCACAACACTCCGTGATTCAATTTAGAAAAGAGAAAAAAAATATGTACAAAGAAAATGCCGGAAATTTTAATATATATAATTTTCAAAAGTTTCCAGAATTAATTGCCCGTTATGAAATAATAGTTTTTACCATATTATTCGCGTCTTTAACGTGAAGTCGTGTAAAAAGCATTTTACTCTATGGCGATGATTAGGTTATTATATTAAAAATATATACATTATTATCATATATGCAATTTTTTACACTATTCAAAAAATGTATACATAAATCTTCTTTAAAGTATAATATATGTCTTGATAATAAAATAAATTACCTATCATAACAAATATTGGCTTGCTGATGTAAAAAACCGTGTATATTTTATTTAAGCTAAAATGTGAAAGCTCTCTCTTTTCTTTTCCTATCCGACGAAAAACAATATCACATATGACAGAGTGCAGCCAATGAGGATGTACAGGTGGCAGAGGAGGATTGGCAGGCTTCTAGTAGGGGAAAGTATAGCCTTTCGGCTACAAATTCATCTAAACTCTTAACATTCGATAGATATACACACGTGTGTGTGAAAATGTGCTAAAATATTATATTTGAATTTATAAATTTAACATTACAATGAATTTAAAGTTGAAAATATTAAAAAGTTAAATTCATTATGTAAATCTTAAATTCTCAATTTTAAGCTAATAATCTTCTGAAGAAGGAATGCACATAGCACTGGATGAATCTCACATGGAATATCTCTTGTAACTAAGTTAGATGAAATAAATGAATAATAGAACTTGCTCCATTTTTTTGGTTGACAAGGAAACCTATTCTTGAGCAGGAATAAAAATAAAAGTTTGTATTATAATATAATAGTTCGCAAATTACACGCAAAAAAAAATAAATCCGCTAAACAAGCTAATCAAGAAAGCAGAAGAAAATTTCAACTATAAAAATCCTCATTTAAGAGATCAGTCACTCAATCGATTCAATAATCTTTATTAATATTCTTGAGGATATAATATTATTGAATATTGATAAATCTTATCTACCCACCCTTTTAGAATCTGAGATATTGAAACATAATTGGAAGGATTAGTATCATTTTTCTCACTCGATAAACACAGCAAAAAACAATATGACTAATGCCGAAGAAATTGTAGGCAAGTATTCTCATCCTAGGTCATATTATTATCAGCATTGTCAAATAATTTGCCAAGATTCCTTACCATATTATTTTATTTGAAATTGATTCAAGAATTGCTTTATTCCATGAGATGAATTTCTTCAATCTTCGCCATGAATAATAATAAAATAAATTACAGTAAACCAATTAAAAGAATTTTACAACCCCATATAATTGACAAAAAAGTATCTAGTCACATGATCACAGGCCGTTAACCTTGACCTACTAGTGTAGTAGTAATAAATATGTTCACAAAGAAATATCAAGAGACAAATTCTGAGTCGGGAGTTAGGCCTCTCTTCCTTGGGATTCTCAAAGGAGGAACCAGGGTGGAGGAAGGTTTCTTAACCTAAAAGTTATTCCCTTTTTCTTTCTTTTTTTTTCAAAATTCAAAAAGGTATGAAATCAAAGGAATTCATTTCTTTGAACCTAGCATATAAGTAACGTTTAGTTTTGCCTAACTTTCTTTTTTTTTGACGAAAATTATAGTTTATATTAATTGTATATTCTTTCTTCTTTTTTCAAAAAATAAAATAAAATAATATATGCTTATTCTCTATCTCCCCTTAATTATATGACATGAAAAAAATTCATCATTAGTGAATGTCAAATTAAACTCTTTATAAGTCTCCGTTTTCGTCTGTTCATTGGTTGAAGGGCTTTGGGAACAGAAAAGCAGAAGTGGAGCCACTGCATTTGTCAAATGTAAAACACTACCCAAAGAAAAAGAAGTTAAGTAGCTATAAACTTGCGTAGCTCATTATTTGTTTTATATAGCTAATTTAATCGATAAATAAAATTACTGATGAATTTATTATTTAAATATTAATTTATGCGTTGTTCATTTTCTTTTAGCTTGTTATGTTTTCAACTTGACAGTTTATTAAAATAATTTTTTTATAAGGTAATGCTAAAATCTCTATATAAAAATTATACGATTATTATTGTATTACTCATTTTCCTTTAGCAGCAAAAGTCAAATATGTGACTATTTTAAGAAAGAGTCCAAAAAGAATCTCTAGCTAATTTTCTCAAATCCCAATAGTAAAAATTAAGGAGAATAAAAATAATTGAAATATATTCAATTCTTAGATGAGAGTTTGGCTACTTTTTTTTTTTACTTACTTTATGTTCCTTGAATATTTCCTCTTCAACCAATTGGCGTGGTCGGTTGATTTCAGGAATTTTATTTTTATTTTTTATTTTTTAAAAAGATCAATATGCAAAAGTTAACTCAATCAACAAAAATTAAAAAGAAAATAAGTTTTTCAATATATTCGACATTCTGATCTAAAAGAAAGTTTAGATTCTCACCTTAAATTGTAACACAATTTCCACGAAAGCTCACTCAAGAGATTGATTCCTTTTCATATATATATTTTTCTTGCAAGAAAGAAATTAAGGTGGATATGTGGCCCAATGACGATGGAAACGACAGAAAATAATGGAAAGATGAGTTCATGCAGACATGTACTTTGTTTTAATTAACGTTGTAAAAATAAAAATAAAGGACAGGCTGCTACAGTTTTTCTCATGCGAAGTTGGTTAGGTTTTTCAGGGGCTCTTGTTTTAATTGCAATTTTCATTTCAAGGGGCGTTATAGGGGTTTTTTTTTAGGTGAGTTAATTATTTTGAGTGTAGTTATTAGGTTAGTTGTTTATATGTTTCGTAATTAATTAACTAAATGAGCCAGGTATCTAGAAGTGAATCAAATGCTTTAAAAGTTTCAAAAGAACTTATTAATTTAGTAAAAATAATTAATGAAAAATGTGTACTTTTGAAGGTCTACATTTTATAATGAGGATAATTCTCAGTGGTTGAAGCTTGACATACAAGAAAAATGAAAAGGTTGACGGTGCACAAATTTTAGATAAGGAGGTATTAAGGTCGAAGTTCATGAATATGGCAGCTAATATGAATTAAAGCCCCATTCAAAACTTCTTCGTTTTATTTAAAATGTGGTCACTGGTCTCTTGTTTGCTAATTAAGGACCATAGGTCTTAGAATTGGAAGGCATTGGGGCAGATCTTTTCCGCTAGATTCCAAAATAAGACTAGTGTAATTTTTAATGTATATTATAGTACTCGCTCCATTCATTTTTATTTGTTCGATATTAATTTGACACACTCCTTAAGAAGAAATAGTTGAATGATAGTTTTATTATATCATTATTTGTATATAATAAATTCAATATTTGAAATGTTTAATAATTAATAATAAAGTAAATTAGAAATAAATGATAAATTATCTCATGATTTTCTAATCTAGCAAAGTAAAATTAGACGGAAGGAGTAAGTTATATGTTTTATTTTTCAAGTTAAAATACACACTTTTTTTATAAAAAAAAAAAAACCCCAAAATTTTTTAATTTTTAAAAAATTGTAGCAGAGACATGCTAGTATATGAATGATTACTATTTGCTTGTTATGGTGTGATAATGTAAACGCTAATGTACTCGTGTATAAAATTAGAAGCTATTTTCAGTTCTAGTCGACTATTTAGAAGTAGTAGACGGCCCTATTCAATATGTTATAATATTTGTTAATGAAATGTGGAAGAATCATAAATCTACTCACTAAATCAGTTTGAAAATTTGTTCATTATTTTTTAATTACTTTTAAAGCAAATACAATCCTTATATGACCAAGAAATCGATTCAAAATAAAAATCTTAATATGTTACTATACGAAATTGATGAATGAAGCATTTGATTGAATCAATAGTTTGCTTCTAGAATACCGATGGGTGTCTTTCCTTTTTATTTTATTTTTTGTCTCAACCTCATTTAGGTATTTTCTGAGTAATTGTAGGCCGTAGTGATAATGTGGAGTAATTTTATCACGACCGCAATTTAAGAAATATAAACAATATTACATAAGTGAATTATTAAATGAAGAATATATTTTTATAGACTTTTTGCCAAATCAATGAGACAACAGTAATTTTCAACAATATAATTTGCAGTATTCTAATATACTTAGTTGTTAAATTGAAAAGTAAAGTTATAATGGTGAAAGGAAAACATATATAGTAAGTCTAACATGTAGTAAAAACCAAGTATATTTCCAAAAATAAATGGTTGCACTTTTTCCCTGATATAGAAAGGAATGTAATTATTCAAAAGTTTCTTTCAATTGTCAGTAAGGGTGATATATTGATTGGTAAAGATTCTATCTAATTTAGAAATCCCACAGATTTCTAACAACTTACACATAAACAAACTTCCCATATATTTCTTTGGAGCCTTATAATTGGGAAGCTAAAGTTAGTAGCTAGCTAGCTAAGAAATGAAGAATCAAAGTGAATTTGAGTAGAATTTGAAACTTATTCTACTTGTAGTTAAAAATAAGACACCAAAATAGGTGTTAGATTTGCAAGTAGTAAATTATTTAAACTTTCTACAGATCATTATTGGTTTCACTAGCATGTGATTGGCCTGCAAGTATTCTATTTATGCAAGCTTTGCTATACATTTTTATTTGCAATACGGATAGGTAAAGAAATAAATTTTGGGTATAGTTTAATTTTAGTGCTAGTTTATGAGGGAAAGATGGTCAGTTCATATAAGAACACGACCCATCCTTTTCATCCGATGTGGGACTCTTCCAAGCGTCTCGTAGGGTTGGACGTTTGATGTAGACGATTTAATCTGCAATTAAATCATTGTTAAATATTAATTGAGATGAGTTTTAACGTCTGTAAAAAGAAATGAATTTTGGCGTAATTGACCGAATACTTGTTTCATGAGGGGAGAATTATCGAGGATTTATATAAGGAGATGACCCACCCTTTTCATCAGCTTTGGGACGCGAATCCCAATCTCCCATTACTCGCGCAGAGATTGGACGATTTAGTGCGTAAGACAGTTTGTCACAGGGCAATCATCGGTAATCATTATTAATTTAGGTGAGTCTTCTTCACGATACCATGTGAAGAAATAAATTTTAGGTTTATTTTAAGCTCATGCATTCATGTCGATAAGAATTTTCAAATGCATATAAGGAGATCGCTGTCTTCTTTTTTAAGTGCGATGTAAAACTCTTGTAAAGTGTCACAGCTTGAGACAAGTTACGTAAGTAATTTGTAAACTAAAGGATAAAAAAAGAAAGCGACTTCTCTCCTTATACAATAATGTTACATATATAAACACCACAAGTTTAGCAGAGCACACATTAAAGCACTATAATTATGATGAATAGAATTGAATTAATTTTACTCGTTTCTATCACATTTGTTTGGAGGAATGTTAACTTTGTGCATGTGTGTGTAAACTTGAAGGTATATGATGACATTATTGTGGAAACATCCTAAGTAAGATTTACTAACTTTATAAAACAAAGGTCTTAAGGTTGACATGTAGTAATAATTTGAACTATATAAAAGTAAGTGCAGCTTAGCTGGACAGAAAGCTTTTTGGTGTCCATCTTTTCTCAAGTCTGCCAAAATCCTTTCTTGTCATAGACTATTGCTGAATGGATATGACTAATAATTGAAATTAGCTAGTGTTAAGTAATAATCACACAATAATATATAGTCAAATGGGGAAAATTTCGTAATCATGTTTAAAGTTCTTGAATAATTGCTAAAATTTAGAGATTTCTCCTTAAAATTATACTCCATTTTCCTTTTGGTACGTAGTGAAATTTCCAAATTCCATTTAATCTATTGAGTATTTTTGAGACACAATTGTGTCACCTACATTAGGACCATAACCTAAGGTCTACATTAGAAATTTGAAATGGCTACGTGTGCAAAGTCTTTAGTTAGGTAATACACAAGAACTTAAAAGGAACAAAGGCTCCTTTACATGCAAAATGTTTAGACTATTCCTATTTTTTGTCGCATCATGTGTATCTTTTGGCGGAGTTAAGTATATATTTCCCAAGGCATTTAGAATTTGTTCGAGTCATTAATGAAATGAGTTGACAATTATGTGATTTCAGGATTAGAATTCTTAGTAGAGATAAAAGTTATAGTAGATGATTTATAACCGTTTGTCACCAAATGCTTGTGAATGGGATTATACGTGTCATAGGCGTGAGATTTATGTCGTGCAATTAGTCCAGGATATGCATGCTATCCAGACACCTCGATTATAATATATATGTGCGTGTGTATTTCCAAAATAAATCTCTATCGATCAAGCAAATTTACATATATGACTCCACAACCTTTTTAGTACACCTCAACTTAATGCAGTTCGGTTTTTAAAGAAACATTACTACATATTACAAAATATTTAGCACTTTTAGTTTTTCAGAATTCCAAATCTTCTTGAACCTTAATTAACATTTGGATGTTCTTTTTTAAAAAAAAAAAAAATTAATAAGAATTACATTTTATAATACTTTTTTTGTATGTAAATTTTCATAAAAAATGAATTATTCTATTTGGTTCATTTTTGAAATTCGTCAATTGGCTCGACAATTGAAAAATGTTAAAAAATTTAGGAAAAAGAAAAACCATTAGCTAAAAAAAGTAGCACTAGACTTGTTGCATGCGAGCGGTCTCAAACGGACAAATATGTTCTTTAAAAATTTTAAAATGAATACTAAATTTTTTATTTAACCAAACCCGACACCTCATTACCTCAACAACGAATTCTCATAATTTATTTTTAAAATACTGCAGACCACCGTTGACTATCCAGCAAAATTCTTTTAAATTATTATTTTTCATGCAATGTTTTACCATGAAAACTAATTTTATTAATGCAGTAACATTAACACAACACAGTTTGGCAGATGGACAATCTCCACACAATGATGTGCTGGCCAAATTAGCAATCACCAAATCCATTATATAACGTAAAGCGGCCTTCTGCAGTAAGTAATGGTTATGCACCTCCATGTAGCACCCAAGTGAAAAATCATTTTTTAAAAATAACCTGAATTAGACAGCAAATGAGATTCTATAAGTAAATTTTTTTTAAAAATTTACAAAATTAAAAAAATTAAAAAAATTAAAAAAATTAAAAAAATTAAAAAAATTAAAAAAATTAAAAAAATTTTTTTAAAATAAATGTTGTTTTTAACACATCCTTAATTACTTAATTATAATTTATTAACTTTAAATTAAATAAAAAACTCAATATTGTTTCTGTTTTTAAAATATTTTATCCCTTCGATACAAGACTTGTTAGATGCATTTCTTCACTAAATCAAATTGAGCTACAGGAATGTAATTAGTATTGTGGCTCCTCTTAATCTTCAACTTCTGTAAGATACTATACAAACCAAGATTATCAAAATAATGGCACCCTCCTTCTCCAGCCCCAACCCAAACCCCCACCTCCCCACCAAAAAGAAAGTGGGTTGCCACTGAGGGTGGGGTTATGCTATATGGCAATTACTAGCACCTCCTGTTTATACTAAATTATATTATTTATTTATTCGTGGACACTTTTTATTTGTTGAGATTTAAATTATATAAATTTTATAATTAATATTTTTAAAAAAATATTTTAATTATATTTAGGTGAGATAATTTGTAATTTATAATACTTTTCGTAATTTTTTTTGAATATTTAAATTTTAAAAAATTTCATGTTTTTTTAGTTTTTTAATTTAATTTAATTTCAAAAAGATTAGTCAAATTGATTCTCGAGAAATAAAAAGTGTACCATAGAATTGAGATAAAAAAAGTACTAATTTATTTTATTTAAGTGATAAATTAAGTAAAATTATATATTAATTGATTATAATTTAGTGATAAAAAATGAAATATTTAGTTTTGTATCACTTTATAGCTCAAATTTATAGCTTTATATTGTTTACTATAGTCTTTTAATTTTATACATAAAAATTTGAAAAAATTATTATTTTTAATTTATAATAATTATAAAAGATTATTTTTATTAAAAATTTATATATTATACGTGTTAAATAATTATTAAATTAAATAAATATGGAGTGTGAATAAATTTTTTTTAAGGCAGATACGGTCCGACGCATAGCTGAGTCGTCTTGAGGGCACAAAAGGTAACACAAAGTTAAGAGGCGGAAAAGTGTGATGCCTTCGTCATAGTGCCCCTCTCTCTAACTTATAAATTCACTCCTTCCCCCTTTCTTCTTTTTCCCCGTCTCCACTTCACCTTAATCTCTCTCACTCTCTCTTCATTTCTTGCCTCCATTTCCCTCTCAATTCCCTCTCCTTTTCACTCAGCACATAGGAGGGAGAAACTTCATTCCTCAATTCTCTCTCTCTCTCTCTCTCTCTTCTAATTTCCTCTGTTCCTCAATTCCTCTGTTCCTCAATTCCTCTGTTCTTTTGTGCGGCAAAATGACCAACCAGAATGTGATTATTTCTGACCCGAGATCAGGATTCGACTCTTCACTCTTATCATTCTCACCTGCCGTTCCCGGACCTCTACCGCAGCCTGGGCGATTCATCGCCGTTCCGGCGATGAAATCATTCAAGAACATTGATTCTGCTGAGGCAGCTAGAATCACTGCTTTACTTGATTCCATGAGAGCTTCTTCCCCAACTCGAAGATCCTCTAGAGCACAAACGCAAGTCTTGGATTGTAGATCAATTTATTCAATCTTTCTTCATCATTTAATTTTTTCTCAAAATAAACAAAAAAGGATTGGATTATAACTCTATTTTTTTTTATTTGGGTAAATCGAACAGGTTTGTCATCCTTCAGCTCTGGACATGTTCGATGAAATTATCATCTTCCAAGGAAACAAATAGTAGTGTTTTTGGACTATGATGGTACATTGTCTCCCATTGTTGATGATCCTGACAAAGCCCCTTCATGACTTCTGAGTTTTATTTTACTTTTTTTTCCTATTAATCCAAATTACTTAATTAGTATAGTAGGATTATAGGATTAACTAAAACTAATCCCTTGTTTGGTTTACGATAATTACTAATTAGATGAGGGAAGCAGTGAGAGGCACAGCAAAGTATTTTCCCACAGCAATAGTGAGTGGAAGATGCAGAGCAAAAGTGTTCGAATTTTGTTAGATTATCAGAACTCTATTATGCTGGAAGTCATGGAATGGACATCAAGGCGCCTGTTAAAGGGCGTAATTATCGAAAAGTGAGCAAATTATATTAATTAATTTCTAGCTCAAATGGTTTACTATATTAATCTCATGTTAATTAGTTTGTTCTTTTATAATAAATGTTTGGTACATTTTTTCCACCTATTCGAAATAATCAAACTGTTCTCTGCCAACCCGCAAGAGAATTTTTACCCATGATTGATGAGGTTAGTTCTTGTTGTTTTGTTTTTAACTTTTCCTTTACCTCTAGTGTTTTTGTCCACTTACACATTATAGGAAAAGGAAAAAAGGACAAACGTTTACTTAACACTTTCAGGTCTATAAATCTTTGGTGGAGAAAACAAAAATCTATACCGGCAGCTAAAGTGGAAAACAACAAATTCTGCTTATCCGTACATTTCCGTCGTGTTGAAGAAAAGGTACAATTTCTTTTTATTTATTTTTTAAATTTATTAAACCTCTATTCAATAGTTTTACTTGAGATTTAAATTTTGCTAAAAAAAGTTGTCATAACAAGTTTATTTTTTGTAATTTCAGAGATGGACTGAACTAGCTGAACAAGTGAAATCAGTGACTAAGGAATACCCAGGCTTCAGTTAACTCAAGGAAGAAAATTGTATTTCCGGAGATTTTTATTCTTGATTTATTTTTTTGTTATATTATAAAATAAGGAAAAAGGAAAAAACTATGCATGTTAAACCTTATTTTTAAAAAAATTGTTTCATAACAGGTTTTGGAGGTTCGTCCTAGCATTAAATGGGACAAGGGAAAGGCACTCGAATTTTTGTTGGAATCATTAGGTTATGCTAATTCAAATGATGTTTTGCCTATATACATTGGTGATGATCAGACTGATGAAGATGCTCAAGGTAACTTTCTTTTGTCATTTATTTTATACAACTAACAAAATTATGCCTTTACATTTTTAGCGAAAAATAATAATAGTGTACTAACATTTAGCTGGAAAATTATCAGGTTTTGCGTGATAGAGGACAAGGCTTTGGAATATTAGTGTCCAAATCACCTAAAGAAACCAATGCTTCCTATTCCTTGCAAGAACCATTAGAGGTACAATTGAAAATATTTATACTCCATTTTATTTTTTCGAAAAAAGGATTATAATTATTTTTATATATATATTAATGTGTTGGTATTTCTTCCTTAATATGGCAGGTTATGTACTTTTTGAACCGTTTGGTGGAGTGGAAAAGATCGTCCTTACAACAAAGATATCAGAGGAAATAAAAAAAACCCAAAGCCAGATGAAGACTCGCTAACATCAAGAATTGACCCTTTTAACCCTGGAAGTTTTGTGGGGATGGGAGTAAATTAAAGAGCTTAATTTGTACCTTCTTCTTTTTGGAAGACTCAACTGTAATTTGAAAAAAATGGAAAATTTTGTAATTTTCTGCGTATAAATTCAATAAGAAAGTATTATTGTGCACTTCTCTCTCTCTCTCTCTCATACATGTATATCATAAGTATGTGTATCTTGGTTCACGTGTTGGCGTGGAATTCAATTTGTGCATGTGAAATTTGGAAAAGCGCATGCATTTGTATATGGGGACTCATCAAATGTATTATGATGCAAAAATAGGACAACAACAACACCCTTTCGTGCAGGTCTTGCCTTTGTTTGTGCAAATGTTTCTTGTTGTAGTTGGAACCATCTCTCAAAGTCACATGGAGCTAACATGAAAAGTACAGGTCAACCAGTATTTTGTATTGTTGGGGACGGAATTAGTGTAGGATTTTTCGTGGTTCGCAGTAGCGGAGCCACAGTATTAGCAATGAGTTCAGTAAAACTCACAAAAAAATCATTGTGTGTAAATTAAAAATTATTATAGATAAAAATTACTTAATTTAGAATCTAATAGCAAAAAGAACTAAAATTTTAAAATGATAAGCTAAATTTTAACTTAACCTCTATTTAATATTTAATATATTCTATAAATTACTGAACATATACACATAATAAATATTGAAGCTATAAATTTTAAATTTAAATTTTGAATCGCTTAGCGTGAAATGAAAGCATACACTAACACTAACATTTTCTACTGTTTTACATGCACTATATAATGATGAAGGGGAGGATACGAGTGTATATCGGCAGCTTTCGAGTACATAGTTGAGATGGTTTTGCATGGAGTAAGAAAGTGATATGCAAGTTACTTAATAATGCATCCACCGAACAAAAAATCAGATCATGAGTGAGATGCAATTGAAATTTAGTTAAAGTTCACTGGATAAATTACGATAGTCATATTTCAATATATCTAGTTAATTCTATATTAGTTCATTTATATATGTTAACAACGCTAATTCTTTTACTCAAACGAAGTTCAGATTTCACTTCATGAGCAATAATTTCAAAATCACTTCTTTAGTCTAATAAAGTACTTTTTTTGATACGACTTTTTACTTATTTTATGTGATTTGGCTTGTCTTTTAAGGAAGCTGATAAATAGAATGACAATTTTTACATATTAACGCTGAATAAAATAAATTCAATGTTCGAAGCATAGAAAATGACTATAGTTAATAATGAGAGAAAATTAAGAACTAAATGCTATATTATTTTTTTGATTCTTTAATTTAAACTGGACCAATAAACACAAATATTTATTATAGCAGCGTTTATTTCTATGAGAAGTGTGCACTCCGTAATGTAAAGTGGAAAGAAGAAATGTCTCATTTGAGATTTTGAATAAGATGATATTTAATTAATATAATATAAACGAATAAAAATGAGCAGAGAGGTAATCGTGAAATGTCAACTTCTCTCTTTCTCGTTTTTCAGGGACCAGGAGAGGAATGTAAATAAATTGCATGTTGATGTAAGGGAATTCTTCTATAGCCCAAGAAACCCTCTACACTTGTTTTGTTGTTGCATAAATAGAATATTATTAAAGATATAAATAAGTAAATAAAAATGTGATATTTTGAAAAATTTAAAGTTTTATATGAGATTGTTTCACACTTATAATATAGTATTAGAGCGGATAGAGAAGTGAGTTCCACCGCCACCATTATAAAAAGATCAGATCAGTTAATTACCACACACTTGATCATAAAATTAAAAAAATCAAGCTGGAATTATCATTTCGAACTAAAGAATTACCTATGTGGTTATTTTTCTATCATCATTTTCTTCTTTCAAGTCCTTGCACTAAGTTATTTATGAAATGTCAAATCTTGAGATCGGGCCTCAGATGGATTAGAGAGGACAGGATTGAGTCGATGACTTGAGTCATTTCTTATTATACGATATTTTCTTCATTTTCCACGTCCAATAGTAAAGCTACAACAACTATCTTACCTCTTTTATAACTTACTTCTATTAATGAAATTTCGAGTGTTGAGGGCAAAAAATATCCTATTCTTTTTTAACGCAGGGACCCAATAATTACTTCTCTTTCACATATGCTGAGAATTGCGTGTTAACAACATAATTAAATAAGTAAAATGTATGTTTTAATTAACAATAACAACTTAAATTTTTGATGAAATAATCACATGCATTTCAATAAATTAAACCCTTCTAAAAACTAACTTGTAACCCTAGTTACTATCTTCTATTTATCTTCATTTAGCGTTATTATTTCGTGGGGAGTAATGGTGCGGTATTGTTGAAACCTGAAGGCAGTATTAAGAGGCACACAGTAATTAGCATTTGTAACTGCATGGATATATATATATATATATAGAGAGAGATAGATATGTAGGATTGAGTTCCAAATTAGATGGAGGATTAATAAGCCACGACTGACACCTTGCATGCACACACATTTAATACCAATTACACAAAAGATTTAGTATAATTTAAATACTCAAAGACTTAGAATTTGATTCCAAAACATAATGCTATATATTTTGATCCATACTTACTTCCACTATGCTTAAAAACATTCAATAATGGAAGACCATGCATAACAACCAGACATCTGTGTATATATTAGTTGTAAAGACAACTGAGGCTATCCCAGAAACAGCAGTACTTCAGATATTAGAAAAATGACCAGTTGAGATTCATTTGCAAATACCATATCTTTCAGATGTTTATCCAAACATGGGTTTGAGGTTTCACGATTTAAGAGACCAAATCAAAATTTGATAAGAACTCTTCCATATGATACTGATGAGATGTACAATGTAATAAAATTAATAATGGACATGTCCATATTAATACCTCAGACGTTAAGTTTTATATATATATATATATATATATATATATATATATATATATATAATAGAGCACATTTTTTCTACAAATCGAATCATAAACCACGTCTTGTCAAATATTGTCATACATTGGCGATTGGCATGTTCATGCCTTTTAATATCTTTATTTCGTGTATTGACAACAAGGAGTATGACTTAGTGGTGAATAAAATGGATTAAAAATAGCAGATTTCATGTTCAAATTTTAGTAGAGCCGAAAAATACTAAGTGATTTATTCCCATTTATTGTAGTCTTCTTTGGATAAAATTCATGATATTTATTTAATTGGAGATGATAAGTATCTGCATGAAATTAATCAGAAATTTACAAAAATTAAACTCGGATATTATGATTATCAAAAAAAAAAAGAATGGCTTGCGCATTTTATTCATCTTCCAAAATTAAGTTGTTTCCGATCTTAATCAAGATAGTTACGTTATACTAAATAATTTTTCTAGTCTGTTCCACGAGATAAGTTAAAGACTTTCTTTTGATACATAGAGAGATGAAGCAAATGCAATTGATACGTAATTTTAGCCATAGTAAGAACATAGGAATCTAATACATACGCACCCTATATAATCTGCCAAAGTATTCAAATTTCCTACTTTGAGTAATTGAATTATTAAAGAATTACTATAAAGATAGAGATTGTGATGAGAAGTTTCTTGAATTATAGGGCCGTTAATAGGCCTAGGAATAACCAATAATCCAATATAGCCTTGTCCAATCAAAGATAAAATTGACAAATTATTACTACTAAAACCTATATATAGTATGTAGCTAATGGATCAATTATTGATGAGAAATTAATTTGAGGATTTATAGGCTGTAGTTTTCTTTCATAGCAAAAGTTTGTGAACTTTATAGCAAGTTATAATACTTCCTTCAAGACAATGCTTCTTGTTCCTTTTAACATCTGTCACATGCTCGTATTACTTTATGTTTTTCAAACATATATACTTGTGTCAGACAGATAGGAAAAAATAAAAAAATAATCTAATACATGTAAAGAGAGAGAAGATTTATCTTTTTCCCCTCTCCTTTTCTTTTCTTTTGTAAAAGTATATTTGTAGATTTACATTGTTAGGTAAAGGAACAGTTGCATACTGACAGAAATCAAGAAGCTAGACTAAATTTAATTGGAAGGTAGATGAATGATCCTAGGAAGTGTTTTTAAAAAAAAAGAAAATAGAAAAGACGAGATCTTGCAGAGGCTGCTAGCTAGTTTTAATTCATTTATTATATAAAATTGGACCCTTAATGGGTGGAACGAGGCCGTTGTTTGTAAACCTGCCTCTACACTATTGGGCACGTAGATTTATGTGAGCCCACTTACAAAGAATCAAGGAATCTCTTCTTCTTTTTTTCACTAACCCTTATTCGGCAGTTAGGTTAAGGTTCGAACTTAGAGATTTTTGATGTAAAACGAGAGAATTTCAATCATCTTTATCACAATTTATATTGGTGACTCAAAAATTACTCAAAATTATTTTTTAATGGATTCAATTTACTAAGACGAGTTTGGTTGCCAAATTGTTGCCCGTAATTTTATATTATTAAATTATATTTTTATATATTGTAATTTATAATAGCTATTTGTATATTTTCATGATTACAGATTTTATTTATTAAGAAAACTTACTTAAACATCCTTAATCGTACGAGACTTGATAGTGTAGATTTTATTTTATTTTTAAATGTTAACGGTGTATTTATCTTAATCTCTTTCCATTATCAAGGTATCTTTACATGTTGCAACAAATATCCTATTTATTTTCAAGATTACACAAATTACATATTTTTAATTTATTTATAAATACTTTTGGTCACCGAATGGCGTAAATCTATACATTTATCTTAGCTCTTTCAAGAAACTCAATTTTTAAAGGAAAAATAATTAAATAAATAGTATTTTCTCAATTTTATTTTGTTTGTCTTATATCTTTTTAGTTTTTTTATTTATTTAAATGTTTCTTTTTTTTAGCAACTTTTTAATTTCAATTTTAATTAAATTACATGTTTTTTTTGTTTTTTTAATTTTTAAATTCTAAATATTAAAAAAAACTAAAATTAGTTATTTAAAATATTTTATTTTTTTAGAAATTCAATATTTGTTAATTTTGGTTTTTTTTAAAAAAATTACTAACTTGAATTATAAATTAAACTAAAAAAATTATTATAATACTTATAACTTTAGTGGCTACTACTATTTTTTCAAGGAGTTAGGTGATGAAAAGGAAGCCCACTTCAAATAACAAGGAAAAGAAAGGGGGAGAAGGGAAAAAAAAACATAGAAGTAGTTTGTTGAAGAAGAGTTGGAATCCACTTAAAGTGCTTGATGTGAAGAAGACATTGGGATATTAAATGGGACATCCAATATGGTTTCAAGCCATGACTAAAAACTGTTTTTTTTTCTTCTTTTTAGACGTGTAAAGAATGGTCTTCCCACTAGATTCAAACCCATCATTGGTGCTTCATATCATATATATCTAAATAATAAACTAAGTCACATAAACACCAATTATTGATAGGACAACAAGAGGTGTAGGGGGCATATCGCTAATTTGGTATTATAACCACCTATAATAACTTCACCAATACTAAATTATAAAGTTGATAGATTCACTCTTTCAACTTTCACTATAAGTTTATAGTTTAATATTTATTAAAATTTTAATAATTGTTTCTTATAGATAAAACAATGTATTGAATTATGCAATTAGCTTATTTAAAAGCTTGAGATGTTAGAGGATACATTTTGAATTACCTAATTATATTACGTTTTAATATTGATATGCTAAAAAAAGTAACAAGTAAATGAAAATGTATTTTAGTATCGGAGATAAGTAAAAGTGTATGGAAAGAGTATCTTTTTAGCTTTTTCGGCTAAGAAAACTCTTATAGTTTTATTTTATTCTTTAGGTATCTTAGAGCTATGAGCTATAGCAACGTACGCAAGAAGGAGGAATGCCTTAATGGACGAGGTATGCTAAGGAAAGGAGTCAATTAAAATAGTTGTTTCAAAATAATAATTGGCCAATGTTTTGATTATAACATGTCATAAGAAATCATTCTAAAATATGAAAAATTATTATTGTATATTTCAAAAAATTAATAGGGTTATATTGAGTGAATTCACAAATGTATTAATTTTTAATAATGAGTGTCTGTGAATAGTATGCAACGATTAAAATGGAATAGAGGAAGTATGTGGCAACATGTCCCTTCACGTGTATGTCTAATTTTTTCTTGTACGGGCCACCAAATGCCTGGACATATTTTTTG
This sequence comes from Datura stramonium, assembly GCA_018107945.1. Classification (NCBI taxonomy): domain Eukaryota; kingdom Viridiplantae; phylum Streptophyta; class Magnoliopsida; order Solanales; family Solanaceae; genus Datura; species Datura stramonium. The sequence goes on from JACEIK010004791.1 coordinate 82,099, forward strand.
TTATTAGGATTATTCAGATATCAAGTTAAAGTATATGACCATCTCATTTAAGAAATTAAAGAATATAAGAAAATTAAATTGCATAATTATATTATTTCTCGATCATCTAGTTGAACCCAACAATTATATATACTCTCTATTATCAACTTTAATCGATCCTATACTTTACTGGAATCATGCTACCATATGATTCACCCCAAAAATATATATGTATTTTTAAGTCTCCCTGTTTAAAAAGTGGGGTTCTCGATTCAACCTAGACATATTTTATTTCCAATATCTCACCAGGAGAACAAAAGGAAAAGAAAACCAAAAGATCTCAAGATTTTACACATATAATTAATAAGGCATTTGCATCTAAGCTACCCTTATGTGAGTGACTATGTATTGATACGACAAAGAACGCAACACCTAACTAGCTAGCCAGCCTTTTCCTTTTCTTTTAAAATAATATTAATAATATATGCAAATAATCACATAAATCCATTAAATATATAAAGGAGTATGGTTTTAAGAAAAAGAAAAACAAAAAGTTACCGTGTCAAAAAGAAGGATTGGTCCCCCACATCGATGGTCGAGCTTTGAGTAATAGAAAAATGGTGAGATTTTTGTATAGTGTGGATGGATGAATAATAATAGCCAACTCTAATAATTCAATGGTAGGAAATTAAACAGTACAATTTGATTCCCATGCCTTTGCTGGAGAAACAGACGATCCAGATGTTAGAATAATAGAGTGTTTTAATTTTTTGTTTTTTAGTCCCATCTTTCAGCGCTACCTACAAATAAAGATTCTTAACAAGGACATGAATATTCTTTTAAGCAGGCTACCTACGTTAACCTAGCTAGCTAATTAACATTATTTATAAAATGGGACGCAAATGAATTAATATTAGAGTATACTACAATATTTCTTCTTCTGAAGAATCAATAAGGGAGTAATGTAACTAGCCAGCCAATGAAGGGAAAGTACACCAACTACTAAGACATGTTATAATTATAGGTAAATTAATAATTTGATTGTTTATTTAATTGTTCACACATGAAATTATTGGGCTCATAATCGTTCTAGAAAGATTTGCATGTATATGATCAAATCATTTTGAATGATTGCAGATGTACCAGTTATATTCCAGCAGTGCAAAAAAAAGCCTTATTAGATGATACTAATGGAAACTAGCTAGCTAGCCTTGGCTTCATCTTCTCTATTAGGAACATTAATGTATACTAATTGGGGATAAGTATGAGAATATTAGGGATGACAATGGAGCGGCCACAGGTTACAATATTTGTGAGTTGGTGAGGGTTTTTTTTTTGAGCTTTTGCGGATTGGAAAATCTTTTTTTAAATAATAATCACTCAAGGCGGGTGCGGGTTATAGATTTATGTGGGGTGGGGCTATTAAGATACTAAAACAAATTATGCGTATCACATTGCTAACTAAAAAGTGAATCTTTCAGTTCCTAGTTTGACTCTGTTGGCAGCATTCTCTGCATAGCCGATTTTTATTTTTGCCTCTGCTTTCGAGTTATCGTTTTGATTCAATGATATAAGATCTAAACATATATTCTTAATATAATATGTGAGAAAATATTATTTTTTTAATTAAGAAATCACAATAATTGTTAAATTAATTAATTCTGCTACTTAGCAGAAATTGAAAAAGAATTTTATGAATATCATGTTAATTCAGGAAAGGAAAAAAATGAAAATTTAAGCGGGGATAGTTAAAGTCTTCCTAGAATAAATTCCTCTGAAGGAGAATATTTGATTTAAAAAAATAGATATTAAATATAAGCTACGACCTCAAAATGATCTTATAGAAAAGAACGGTCCCAAATTATATCATAAAGACCAATATCTTTCAAACCTTTGTGCTGTGAACTCTTCCACAATATTTTCTTGCCACAATATAAGCATCACCGGGGATTATCATCATTGACCTTTTAGTGGTAAATAAATACTTTAATATACTGATTATCATTATTTTATATACCTTTAAGTTATAAATTACTCCTTGAAATTAGAAATCATATGTTTGGATAAAATATTACATTTAGGACATTGAATTCAACTATGAATATGCCACTTTCAGTTTAAGTGCAATTTTTGATGCAGGTTTTATTAATCAGCCACCATTGCAGAAATAAGGTAGCCTAAGCTCCTTAGACATTAACAGGACAAATACACCATTTTAATCCTTTTCCAGGAGTGCTAGTTTCATCTAACTCAATGATTAACTTTTATTTGGAGTTCAAATTAGAATCTATGTGACAGCTTTCATTTCACATAAATTGCTTAAAGCCCATACAATTTGGTCCGCCTGTCAAGGTTTAAAGGGTTTGGGCATGATTGAGTTTGATGATGGGCTAGCTTGGGCTATCGCCAAATTAAGCCATCACAAATGAGCAGCCCAAATAAATTAATAATGATGCCTAAATTTGACCCTTGAAAATGCTCAATCTTAAGTTCTTAACCATTAAAGTTCCACTCTGGATTAAGATTTTTGTTTATAAATAATTATTTTAATTTTAATTTTTGATTATTATCGCTTCCAAGATTGTTGATTATCATAATTATTAATATCAGCTAAATATATTATATCTAGTGTACTTTCCCTCGAGCATTATTAAGAAATCTTATCATATGATTAAATATTAATGTAATAATTTTTATGAAATTTTTTTATTTATAATAATATCATCGTTATGATTCTACCATCTTTCATATTTTTCTAACATTCTATATGAAGTTATTTGATAAAAAAGAGTATGTGAGAACTCTACTTTTATCCCGCAAGAAGAATTTACTAGATCTCTCCATTCATGAATAATCCATATCATATTTGGCTCAGATTTTTTTCTTCTTTTTTCAGTCAAGGTGCTCTAGATGTGTGAGCTCCCATAAACCCAAACTTTGTTAACTGGATGAGCTCTAATGCGTAGCTTTGACTTGGTAGATTTGGCTCAAAGAATCCTGATACCTGAATCTTCACCAGTGGAGTGGATGGAGTTGAAATACACTACTAAAAACGATGCAAAAATTGAGGGAGGAAAACTAATGGACTAATTCGGTACAAAAAATTGATCCAGTCTATCATTTTATTTCATATTATTTTTAAAGAAAACAGACAGATTGGGTCAGGTTTTTTCTTTTGGCCTTGAAAATCATAATTTTTTTATTTTGTAATATTATTATAGACAAATTTAAATAATACAAAAAAAAAAATACTAAAACGCAATATTTTATAATATAATTAATAAAAACAAAAATGAAAATTATGAAAATATTTCATCGAAAAGCATGTATGAGCCGAGTGATGATCGGTCAATGTCATAATAAATACCTATACACACTCCATCCCGGGTAATGGCTTTGGCCTTCGGTATTGATCAATTTTTAGCAGTGATAGAGGATGGGTTAGGCAGAAGAAGCCGTTGTTGCAGTGGAAGAAGTCTAGCCCTCCCAAAGAGCAACTTTCACGCTGTGAACTCTAAGGAAATCACAGTAGTTTTTAAGAATTAGTGTTTGTTTTTGGGGAATTCCCATTGTATTAGTGTTATATTTGTACTCCGTTACCACAAACACATCACATTCTAATAAATGTCTCCATTTAATTTCGAGTTCTTCATATTGCAAATGAATTGGTGTTTGATATGATGTTTAATGAAACACGAAATAGAGGGCAAAAAAGCCCATTATTTGTGTCTCGTATTTCGGTTCTCTAGCCTTATTTGAAGAGCTTGTGAAACAGTCTCAGCTCAACTAATTATGCATGTAATAACAATTTTTTTTAATTCCTTCAATTCTGTTGTCCAAAGTGATATCGGAATCATAACCGGATAAAAACTCATGCATTATCGGATCCATCATCGGCAAGTTACTTTCAGATTTGCATACCTTATTCATTTATTATTTCGTTGCTTCTAATATATAATTTTTATTCTGGGTATCCTTGATTCAAGCAATATTCGAACCATTATATAGCAATCGAGTCAATTGTGACATGTGTCCTTGACCTCTTCTGATTTAAATGTCGCATTTTTAGGGTAAATTTACAAAGTGGTGGTCGAATAATTTATGTTATAGAGTGATTGTTAGCGAGTTAAGAAGCTCGTATTCGGAAGATGAGGATACGGTCTTGAGACATGCAAGAGGGAGAGATAGGATTAGAAGCAGGGATATCCGGGACAAGGTAGAATGCTTTCGGTGGAGGGCAAAGAGATGCGGATTTATGGGCATACTAGGAGGTAGGATGGAAATGAGGATATCTGGGACAAGGTGGGAGTAGCGTCGGTGGAGAGACAAGATGCGGGAAGCGAGGTTGAGATGGGTTGGGCGTGTGTAGAGGAGATGCGGATACGCCGGTGTAGAGGTGTGAGAGGTTGTTGAGGGATGGTTTCAGGAGGGGGAGAGGTAGGGTAGAAGCGTTGGAAAGTCTTGGGAGATATAGCCCGAGTGTTAACTTATTGAGGATATGACATAAATAGAAGGTTATGAAGGACACATATTAAAGTTGTAGAGTTAGCAAGGAATAGAGTGTGTTTTAGCAAATCCGCTCATACTAGTAGTTGTCATATTACTCCTACGGTATCTTATACATGGAATTGATATTATCTATTGTTTCTTGGACCTTTTATATCGTGTAATTTTTTTTCTCAGATGTGGTCATGACATGCTTTGCTCCATTTATTATTTACCTTACAATTCTTTGATGTGTTTGTCTGGCGGAGTAATAGTCTTATTGGAAACAGCCTCTAACTTTTGAGGTAGAGGTAAGATGCATGCGTTCTAGGCTCACGAGCGCAGCATGTTGTGAGTTAAGCCCAGGAGCGTCATTTGCTGTTTTTAGGGTAAACATTGGTCTTATTAACAATGTGATATTAACGAAAAAATAACTATTTTGCGTGACCATTAGCCATATACCCTTAGTTTAAGTTTCTAGATTTAGCATCACACGGTAAAAATTTCTTGCAGATAAAATGCATATTATGACATACAAACGTACATATATATATGAGAGCAAATCCAAAAAAGAATAGCAGGGACTAAAAATGATATAACTCTTGTACCATTGAGGCTATCAACTCAATGAGATGATCAGCTTCCCCACAAACCTTTCAATAACATATCATGCTTAAGCTGCAGATTACAAATATAGACCGCAAACAAGATGGAAAAGGTAAGGCAAGTAAATGCTGACAAGCTATACAACCACTGCCATTCAAAATGTTAATTCAACTTTGATAGCTTGAGTACTGTTCCTGCTGATTGCTAAACGGAGCTTGCATCATAGCCTTCTCAGAAGCACACCCAAATATTACCAGGTATACATGTCCATGTCAGATCCTTTAAAGCACATTATTTTTTATGATTTCAATATGCAAGAATCCCAGGCAACATAATGAATAAATAAGTTGTAGATAGGAAAATCATAAATATCAAGATAGTTAATTTGCTACTTAGTGAAGTATACAAGTTGGGAAACTGCCCCTTGTGGCTGCACCTGCATTGTTATGAAAATATAGGAGCTTCAAAAATATTACTCTTATCTCTTACGAATCTTACACCTCAGAGTCCTGCATTTCCTGTTACCATAATCAACACCACAACATAAAGTACATAAAGTATATATTGCTGCAAAATACCAGCGTGTAGTTAAATATGAAATTTTGTGGCTAAATATTTTAGTCATAATATTATTTTTTTCTGCTTATCATAGCAAAATGTGGCGTGACTAAATGTTAGCTATAAATTTTATATAGTTCGTAGTTAAGGATATATACTTATTGCTATAAATTAATTTGTGTTGTAGCTATAGCAGTTAAAGATTTTTTACATAGAAAATATACTTATAGCATGGCAAACAAAATTTATAGCTATCTTCATATTGTATCTATAAGATGTTATAGTGTAGCAAAAGATTTAATTTGTTTGTCATGAAAACTTAAATTTATAGCTATTATTATAACTTGGTCTCGTGACAATAATTTACTCCAATATTCATGTGCCCCGGAGAGAATTTTACATGATTAAATTAATTATAATTACTCCATGAGAGATTTAATTCTGCATTAATCTTAGCACCACAGTCTTGTTGTTTTGGACTCTCTTCACATTAATGTTCTCGTTGTTTCATTAAATTCAAGTATCAATATTGAAAAATCTAAAGTCACAAAAATAGTGGTGAGATTGTGTGAGGCTTTACTTGAGAGGGTTTGAAGATTTAAGGACTCGATATATTTAGAAATATATTATAAATTTATAATTAAAAGGACACATATTTTACAAATTATAAGTGGGTTCTTATTGTCAAATTAAAATCACTCATTAGATAATGTTTGTGATAGATTTTTTTAATCTCAAACAATCACTTCTACACAAAATCGTCAAATTTTAGTCATCAATTCTTATTTTTAAATTAATCATAACGACATGATGTAATATTCAAAATGTATTTTGAAAAGGCAGTCGTAATACAATAAAATATTGATTTTTATATATAGATGATAGAGAAAAAAACAGAATACATTAATACATAGCTAAATAAACAAATTAAAAAAATATAAGATTTATTTTAAACGCATGCCTACCTAGCTAGAATCGGGTCGGAACTTGTCTATTCAAATTAAGGGGTCGTTTAGTAGGTGGTTAAGTTATACGGATATTAGTAATGAAGAGATTAGTTATGAGAAGAGATTTATATACTATTAATGTGAAGTATCCATTATACAAAGTTTACTAATTCATGTATTAGTTTATCCCACGACTCGGTAAGTGATTGGCACCATTACCCATATTAAATTTTTAGGTGGGTAAACCGACATGTCCCAACTAACTCATTCGGTAACCTTGATAGCGGAAGTCTCTGCAAAAATAAAGGAATTTACTTGTAGTCTATCTATTACATTCTCGGGGGTCAGAAAGTCATTGTATAAGGGACTCTAACTTAAATAATGTCTAAGTAATTGGAAATAAAATAAAATAAATAAATTAATGCTCTGGAATCAAAGACATCTTCAGAAATCTGCGGTAGCTTGGGAGAGGAAATCAACCCACCCTCGGATAACTTATTGCCTTGGCTTATAGATGGGGTCAGAAGAACTTCTGGTCGCAATTTGCGCAAAATAAGTGTAGGAGTATGTCAAATTACAAACACAATGTCTTGGTAGACATCATCAGTGGCCTTATATATATACTAGTTTATTTTGGACACGTGTTTTCGCACGTATATTTCACATTAAATAATTAAATATTGAGTTGTGATAAGTGTAAATTCAAAATGATTGAATTGACATTTTGGTTATCTTTATTTACTATTCATGCTTTGATGTGATTAGGGGTGGGCATTCGGTGTTTCGGTTCGGTTTTGGTTATGAATAAGGAACAGGAACCATTTTAATTCGGTTCGATTCGATTTTTTTAATTCGGTTCGGTTTTTTTAATTCGGTTCACCAGCCCGATCACAGTTCACACTTCACAACATCACAATTCACAAGTATACAATCTTGTCAATTCTCAAATTCTCAATATTTGGGAATTGGGATAGTAAGTTATTATTATTTACTTACACAGTGAGGTTGGCGGCGGCGATTGAGAGGCGAGATCGGAGAGGCGGCGGCGAAGCGGGGAGGATTAGAGGCGAGATGGTGGAATCAGCACGGAGTGGCCGCCAGCGGTGAGTGGCGAGTGGCGAGTGGCGAGTGGCGACTATGGACCTTGAAGCGAGTTGGCGATGACAGGACGATGGCCGAAGAGAAGATTGGAGGAGTCGACTACGGACTGGAAGTTGGAGAGGCAAAGAACTAGAGTAGAGAGTAGAGAAGAGAGAACGATGGGGAGTTGGGGAAATGGGGAGGCGTCGGCGGAGTCGACAGTGTGGGGAGGCGGAGGCGACGGGTGGGAGGCGAGGAGACGGATGAATAGGTGATGAGGTATTGAGGTGAGGTCGTACAGAGTGAGAGTGGAGTAGATTAGAGTATTAGGAATTAGGATTCAGAATTTAAGATTTAGGGTTTTTATTTAATTTAATTATTTATTATAAAAATAAAATAAAATAATTTTTATATTTAGTTTTGATTAAACCGAAGAAGCAGTGGCTTAAATAGCAAGAAAAAAACCGAAAATCGGAATTACGTTATAAAAAAAGCCTGGCAAGATGAAAAAAAGCCCAGAAAAAATCGAAACCAAGGAAATGTCACGCCCTTGTAGAGTATGGCGGCTTTGGCAGTGCCCTATTAGGGCCAGTACGCACAGACTGCGGGCCTAAACACATACGAGGTATGCAGTTGGCTCTAACTCGGTTATGGAATCAGCGGGCTATATAACGAGTGTAAATACAGCCTCGACAAACTAGGCCTATAGCCTGTCTGTAACATCGGCTAACCGAATCACACACTCATATGAGAGCCTATGCGGGCCGACAAGGCCACCATAACATCTAGTTACTCTAACTCAATATAATAGATCCCGAACATGCGTGGCCCTGGTAAGGTCGCGGCTACTATCTGAATACGGCCTCGCACGACTGACACAATCAACAACACTAAACCGCTAAACATACGCACGACCCCAAACGGCCGGCACAACTAGCACGGGGAGATATATATATACACGATGCAAGCCTACATGAATGCGATAAGATGGTAAAGGGATAGGGCCTAGGCTGCCGTCACGCCAAAAAAAAAAGAAATAGACCTCTGTTTAATCAGCTCACGGATGACGGGTGATGACTCTGATGAGCTGTTTGGAATCACGAGGGATCGGCTCCTCGTCTATGAGTACCACTACTTGAGCGAAGTAATGCGGCGCCCCCAGAAGCAGGGCGTGGTATTACTTGGTCTAGAATTATGCAAAACAAGCTGAACATAATTTGAAGTAAAACGACATAATTGGAAACTCTGAATAGTAAGAAATATCTAGAAATCATGCCGGGCCAGTAGAATGCGGCTTGAGTTTTCATCTTTGAGAGTAAGGCAGGAGCATACTGTCGACGTGGCGATTTCTTTGTCTATTAGCTAATATAACATATTTAGCAAGCGAGACGATACCGGCCCCATGGCGGAAGGTGTAACCAACAAATGAAATCTATATACCTGTGGGTTAAGCGAGCCAAAAATAAGTGGCTCATTCGTCTACTAGCTACCGAGCACCTCTACGGCCCTCAGGTCTCCGGCTCGGGCTAAGGCCTCTAATATAAATAAGCGCTATCACGAGCAGAAGAACTCTGTGCGCAAAGCATGCTTGTAATTGTGTCTGTATTTGTAATGCGTTTCACTGGCACAAGTGCGCGCGAGGTGGATTTATCTTTGCCCTATCTTGTCCCGGCTGATATAGAGATCTCCATCCCATCTTCGTCCTACGTGGACGGCATGCCACTCCTTGGGTGGCGTATCCCCACCCTCACGGTGGGTCGACACGATTACCAACCCGGGCGCGGGGCGCTGAAGGGTGTCCTCATGCCTGTGAGAGTCTCGGCAATCCAATAATCACATATAGCAAGCATGTTTGAGCCAGAAAATACTATCGTATTCGATTTCTCATTAAGACTCTTTACGTATTATCTTTGATTCTCCTCTTGAATTATACATGTCACGGAATATCCATCATTTATGTGGCTATACGTATACGAGATATTATACGACTATCTTTTGTATACGGTATATTACCTCATTATCGATATTACTTTACTAACTTTTATTACGAATATATATCATAATATTATAAACATGTTTCCTAAATTCAAAAACACGCTTGCTAAACTCACTCTGGACTCGATTCTTGACTTCACGAATTCTTTCTTCTATATTTCCAGCTATCTACGTGTTTTTGGATTCTTAGAAGGAATTGGCTTTACATACCTTCGCTTGAATTTTTCGACTAGCAGGAGAAGCTCGTCGATCTTACGCTGTTTCTCCCAACTACATTCATATATATATATATATATATATCAATTATAACTAAATACACTAATATTACAGGAAGAAAACATCACTTTCGATATATATATAGCCCCAATTTTGGCTTATCGAAAAACGATTGGCTTCATTTACATTTCGAGAAAGTCGGAAAGGAGAAATACTCACTTTAGGGCTAGGAGTATATTAACAATGTTGGAGGCAATACCACTTACCTTAGCTCGGTAGGACTGACGGTCGCAGGCAGATTTCCTGAAACCTGCTCCGCCCGGGAATGCTCCGTGGCTTAATACTTCACTGCAAGATTGAGTCGAGTTTGAAGCTGCGTTTAATAGTAAACGGACGGAATTTCAAAGAAATCCTCGTGGCCCCACATTTTCTATTTACTCTCACAAAAATTATGAATTAAAATGACACAAAACCGAAGTGGAGGGAGTTTTATATACCGTCGCATTCGTCGAATGCGATTTATAAATCGCATTTTGTCTTGGAAGCTCATAGACTTGGCGCTTATCCAGATCTTTCCAGGGCTTTTCCTAGCATGTATGGCATCAAAAACTCTTAAACAATATGCGAGTAAGAGCCGTCTAGTAGCCGAGGAATTTAAAGGTGTAACACGAAAAACCCGAATTAATTTAGTTCGATTTTTGATTTTTGCCCACCTAATGACGATTAAGTATAAAGCATGAAAGATCACCAAAATAAAATGAAAATAATTTTTTTTTAATATTTATGCAAAAAAAGCAAGAATTACACATAAAATACAAATTCTTGTGATGGACATAAATAACAAGCCATCGCCAAAAATAAATTTAATGGATTTGAAGGTACATTTTCTATCAGTTTATGGAAATTTCATACAAACCGAAATCACGAACAATAATGACTAATTAGGTAAATCAAAAAAAATTTAAAAACTATCAAAAGAGAAGAAAGAAACAACTTCATATCACCTATTAAAAGGTGTAGATTATGATCATGACACGAAGACATATATTTTTCATGGTAGATGCAGCAATGGTACAAATCTTTGTTAGAGAATTGTGTATAAATACTATTATGTCCGGTAGAATCATAAGATGAAATAATTGAAAGGTGAAAAGGTAGTGTATGAAATAATAATGAAAAAAATATAAAAGTGTAACCTACAATAATTAGTAGCAGGTGAACAATCGTCGTCATTTGTTTCGGTTCAATGAATGAGCTTTATTCATTTTTGTTGTATATATATATAATATTTGAGGTAAAATATTACGATTTAATTGATATTTTATATATATTTAAATTTCTTATGGGGACATAATGGTAATTCAATTTCTAGAATAAGGGCACTACTTGCTTTTAGTATAATATGAATTATTATTATATATTATTTAGTTATTAATTATTATTATATATTATTATTTATATTATTATTTATTATTTATATTTATTTATTATCATTATTATTATTTATTATTTTTATTTATTTATTATTTTAATTTTTCACTTTTTGGATTCCACTTATATAGTAATAAATATATAAAATTAATGTGATATGATAAAATATTAATAGTTAATTATATATTAATTAAATTTTTATTTAGTAAAGGGCAAAATGGTAATCTAACTTTCAGCAGGGTTTCCCATTTATATAATGGGAACATTTAAAACAGAGATAATCACCGGGAAACTGATCTATCTAGAATGATTGAGTTAAGGTTAAGAAGTTAGCTACTGTTTGGATAGGCCCCTCGGCTGCGGTGAACCATGCCGGGCGCAGTGGTCTCTCCACACGGTAAGGCAGTTTGTAACGGTACTACATGGCGGTAACTCAGCGAGTTGACAAAAGAAGTGACAACATTAGATTCTCAATTTGTCAATTTCTCGACAATCAATTAATCAACTCGTATAGATTTGGATATAATTGAATCCTCAACAATCAATTCATCAGCTTTCATTTTAAGTTGTATTTAACTATACAAAGTATAATAATGAGACATAGAGAGGTCCAACAAAATCATAATCCCGTATAAACCACACGGCAAGGATCCACTGTCTTAAGTTGTTCTCCTGTCCTAGAATCAATCTAGCCTCTTTTGGCCGCCTGCAGTATGCAGTCACATATTATATCGGGAACATACCTCATAATATCACTATATGCTTTATATTACATATCATGTACACCCACGTACGAGAGGAGTCTTATTTACTGTCCTTCCGTCATGGCCCTTGCGGGACTCTAAATTGTGTATTGTATGGCATGGTAACGCTCCGGCATCATCTACTCATTGACCGGATGCTCACTAGAACCACGAACCATAATATCATGATAAAGTATATTTATCCACTTTCATTCTCTAATTCCATATGCTATCAATTGGTCAATTAGTAGACCGCTCGGGTATCAAGTTGCAGCCGTCAACTTGATTATACTTACCAACATTATCAATCACTCAATGGCAATTAAAAGAACAAATGCGGCACATCATAATGCACCCCAATTCACAACAATCTCTATTAACAATCATTATATCGGAAGTTCACTTTACAAGCATATTTAACACATCATAACATCAACGATGGTGTTAGTGTGGGAAGACCAGCTAAGCATGTTGTCAAATCCCACCAGATATATACATCATTATATAAAGTCACCTCCTCGTAACCATAACACCGATTGTAGAGCCCAGGAGAATGTCTGGCTACTCCACGGGAGGTTTGGGCGTTTCTTAACGCCTACGAACGTTCAAAGTCTAAATACTAGCAAATGAACAATATTTAATCATCTAACTTTTCTTTGGGGCATAGAAATTGATTACACCCCGTGCACCCAATATCGGTCAAATTCAACTGGGCTCAAAGATCAATTTATCATGTTCTACCCCACGTGGTCATTTCCACCTATTTTATAGAGTTCACCATAGCCCTTTTCCAAGCGATTAATAATGTTAAATGTCTCAATTTTATCCTTTCGGTCTCGAAATGCACCCATTGAATAATACCTTCACGTTTCCTAGAAGTGCCTATTACAAAACTTTTAGGCACAAGGAGTGACGCGATCATCCCCAGTAACCCCTATCCCTTTATTTCTACAACCTAGAGTTCTTAACCCAGAAATTCACATTGAGGACTACTCTTTGATTACGGGTGCTAGGGAATCGAATGAGAGAAAGAATGAATTGGAACTTTTATCTTGGGAAGGTGAAATTGCTTTGCACTTCGAAAATCGTCCTTCTTCTCTCAAAGTTCGTGCCTTAGAATAATAAGGTGAAAATTTTCAAAATTTTGGCTTAAACCATCCTGGCTTGTCTCCCTTTGTCCATTGCGGTCAAATTTCCATTGCGGCGGACCCCTTTATGGCGACCAAAGGGACCTCGCACGACGGACCCGATAGTTATTTCTCACATAGTTATGGCGGACCTCCGACCATCATGAGCCAGTCTCATTCTGCGGCCCAGTCCCCCCAACATTAACTAGAAAATTTCTATGATTTCTCATCCCCAAACACAGTCTCTTAATCAACTTTCTGAAATTTCCATAGTGCACTTAGGCAAAACGAAGTCACCAGGTCTTAATTACCCCATAAGGACGGATGGGTTGTTACATAGTTATTACCTTTTTATCTTGCGTAAAATAATACATAGATTTTTTTACTAACTTATACATGTATTATTAATAGCAAAATTTAAATTATAAACCAAATATTAATAATTTTATCAGGAACTGTGTAATTTATTCCACCAGCTAGCGATCAATAAAACGAAAATCTTTTTTAGAAATTCTTCATTCACAGGAAGAGGAAGAAATGAGATAGGACAAAGGCCTTCTTTAGTCCGCTCTTCCCAGAAGTGAGCGAATTGCATGTAGAGATCAAGTAAAGGCTGTGAGTTCCTTTATCGACGGCTCTCGGCCCGACGATAAAGCGATGGTCAAGGCTTCGCAAATGTAGTGATTGGGGCTGATTCAACCGTTGCTAGGCGATCGTGATACGAGAGATTATGCACTTGCCTACATAACCTCATTAAGGGTAGAAATTGAATATTAAAAATAATTTTTAAAAAAACTAAAGATATTAAGAACATTCTAAATTTAAAAAATTTACATTATTAATATGTCGAAGAACTGCAGAAGATTATAAAATTCTAAATATCTTATAAATTATTTGGTTGTAACATCTTTTCCCTTCGTATAATGGCCTTTTGAAAATTTATTAATCTTTTTGAAATAATCAAGATTCACTTTTTCTATTACATATACATAAACAATATAGAATACTCAATTTAGCGTATACACAATAAATAAGAGGACCAATATTTTTGTCGACTCCATGACATTAAATGGTTCGGAAACAATATTCAAAATGAAAGGCAATTGTAACACAATAAAATATTGATTTATATATAATAGTTGATATAGAAAAAAAATTTTAGCGACTCACAAGCGATTTATAACATTCTGACCACGTAAAAGTAGGCAAATTTAAACTTTTTGAAACTGGCGTAAATTTTGAGAAATGAACGCCTGGGAAGTAAGTCGAATGGGCTTAATCGTGATCGGGCGGACCCAAATGAGTGTACGCCATGGCGGGAAGATTTCCGCCACAGAAATTCTTTGCGGTTGGGGGTGTCACTTACTTGAGTAGATAACGCGGTTAAAGATTCCACAATCCCGTTCGGTGGGATTTGAGAGCCCTAGTCTGAGGACTTATTAAAAACGTTTAAAAACGGAAAATAGACTTTTCGGGAAGCGAGGGATCAAGGGGTGAGGTCGATCTCCGTAGCTAGGAGCTCTTGAAATCAAAAGAATGAAATAGCCCCGAGTCGGGACGATGGGACGATAATTTGGCGCCCAGTAGGTTATAGTTTGCTCGCTTTGCGTTACACTTTAGTTAGCTAAATATATCGTGTATTTGATTTGTAATGCTTTGATGAGTAGGATATTACTTTGACTATGTTATGGTCTATTAATGAAATCTAGTGAAAATCCAAGAACAAACGTATTAGAAGAGGAGTAATGAAAGCTCATAATGAAGAAAAATTCCGGGAGAGTCTTTCAGCCAATAAATGGGTTAATATTCTAAGATATGCATTGAATCAAACATTGTTAGGGAGTTAGCTTTCGAGTGTCGTTGACAGAATATTTCGGATTATAAGTATGCGAGCGGTATGAGTGAGTACACGAATGATCTTGCTAGCGACCATGTGTTTGGGTGTATGAGTCTGTCTACAAAGATAGGTATGGCTAAAGGACTATGCGGCTGGGTGTACGGTAGTACACATACGGGTATGATGAATGTTTCATACGGTTGAGTGTATAGTATATGGATTTCTAGAGTCCTCTGCGGAGTCATGAGCGGAAGGGACAAGCATAAGACCTTGTAGTATGTGTGTCTGATGATATGACGGAGCGTGTTCCCGGTATATCACCGATAGTATGATCGTGAGACGAAATTATGTCGGTATGGATTTGATATACATCACATTGCCAAATATAAGTAGGCGATATACTAGTGTGATACGGGGATATCTTAGCGTAGATCGAGATTTGAGTTGAGGAACAAGTGTGAAATATTGTTTATGGCTATCCAGGTTCGGTATGGTATCTTATGACATTTTGCGGTATGAGTCAAATGCGTGTATGTAGCACTCTTTATTGTAAAAATTGACTCCCTCTGTGTTTTTGATGACAGCAATTTATTGTACTTGAGATAGTAATCCATAATTGCGTTAATTGTCTTATTTTAAATTTATTTTGTGGGCTATGGAGGATAGTATGACGGGTTTGAACGGAAGATGAGTGCAATATATCGTGAGATAGCAAGTAGATGTTATTATTGATGGCTGCTACACTAAGGAGGGAGAGTAGAAAAATACAAATAACTAAATAGGTTAATAAATGGTAGAAGCGGACTTGGTCAATCTTGAGTAAAGCGGTAAGAGGGTAGTTAGAGCTATAAGTTTATAAGGCGGAATAAAATAGAATTACATAAGAAAATTGATTCTTTTGGATGGATGGGGTAGTAGTTATGTGGACACATCGTGTGACAACAAGGATCAACTTATGCTTGACTGAGCCTTGACTGCGTAGAGAGAAGTAGAGAGAAAGGCAAACTAATAGGCTAATTAGTGACTAGAAGCGAAGGATTATTGCGTAAGACTTTGATGAGTCATAAGAACCATCTTGTGAAATTGGGATGTTGCTTAAGTGAATTAATTCTTGAATTTAGTAATATTGCTTGATATTGATTTTTATGTTGTTGTGTTAACTAACCTGATCGACAATGATGCCTACCGGTACATATGGTTTACTAATACTATCTTGCTCCACCTTTTTTGGGTGTAGGATGCGATAGGTTGAAGTTCCTTAATTGGTGTGGAATAGTCGGCACCCGGCTTAGTGATCTTCTTTTCGGATGAAGTTAGGTCATTTGTTGTCAGAATTGAAATAGAGCTCTTGTACCCTTTGTCTAGACTAGATCTTGGGAATCATGTTAGAGGAAATGTTGTAATATTATTTTATTTGAGGATTTTAGAAGTGTGAAGTAATGTAGATATAGAAATCTTTTATTTATGCAATTAATAAAATTGTTGTAAGAGTTTCTTCTATCGAGCGGAAGTCGGTGTGCATACCCACACGGCCAGTCTATTTGGCTCGTGACAAAATAAAACACATAATACATAGCTAAATAAAAAAATTTAAAAAAATTTCTTTTAAATGCATATCGAATCACAGAAACTTGTCTATGCAGATTAAAGAGTACATTTGGTAGTTGGTTAGAGTTGGTAATGAAGAAGATAAGTTATGAAAAGTTATGTATGATTTTATATAGGTAGTTATGTATAGTTTACTTATTCATATATTAGTTATTGCACCTTTTAACCTGCATAAAATAATATATATATATATATATATATATATATATATATATATATATATATATATATATATATATATATATATATATATATATATATATCCTCATGAATTTAATGTACATGTATTAGTTATGTGGATTTTTAAACTATAAATTAAATATCATATTAATTTTATATATGAATAACTTACCTCTAACCATCTACTAAATGTGTTATACTTATGCAAAATTTAATACTGCGTAACTCACCTTCAAATCGATTTACCAAATAATACTTAAGAAAATAATAATTTGATATAATAGCATCATCTCTGCTCATTTGTGTCACTTTCAATTCTTTTATCCACGTATATATCAGTCAATAATTATCTTTTCTTCTCTAATACAAAATTCATCTAAAATTTGTAAAGGAGCTAATGATACAAATAATTTCAACAGTAATTTTCTCCTCTATTACAAAACTCATCTAAAATTTATATGAGCTAATTATAAATAATTTTAACAATAATTCTTAATAAATTTTAAACTTATAATTTTACTTGAAATATTAGAGTAAAACATTTCAAAAGAAAAGTTACAAATTCTCAATTATCAAAACTTGAATATCACTTGTGGATCATTATTAAATCTTATGTCGAAATAGGTTGAGCGGTATTTGATTGTTGTATATTCGAACTTGCTTTGTCTGAGTGGATCTTGGAGTGGTTTGAGTAGCTGCCTTGATGGTTATTTATTTTAGTGATTTGTTGATAATGGCATGATCCAGATGCTATATTACGAAGTTGTTTCAATCTTCATTTTCATTAACTTACCTTTTATCGCCTACAACTCCCACCTAAATTCATTTATCATCTGCCGGAAATTTTTATCGTTGATTAAAATAGTCACATCTCGAACATGATTTATGCGTCATTAATAATATGTATGAATGAAACAATGGTAGGAAAAATAAGAAACAAGATAAACATGAAAAGGTCACTAGAGATGGTACTTTTAGACTAGACCTTGGCTAAAATTCGGCAACAAAACAGCTGACTTGATAAATATCTTAGAAATGTATAAAAGCGTCCGTGGCTAGATAAGAAAAATGGCAAGTAACTAGATATTGAAATAAAATATGTTAAGCATGAAGATATAACTAGGAGTCAAATGGAGACTACGAAAAAACATTCAGTATCGAGCATAAAAACTTGACCAATTACGGCGTTTCGGGCAAACTATTAGCATTGGAACTCCGCTGATTTTCGGAGTCATAGTGGACGGGCGAGAGGAAGGTGGCCCCTTTATGTCCAAACAACAGCATAAATTAAAATCCTACAGATTTTTACATCATTATCAGCTAACGCGGATGATGAAGCGAAGTGTTGAGAGTAAGAGGAAGAGAGTTTTGCCAATAAGGAGCGAGAGAGCTGTGATACCGTTTTTTCGGGAGGGGATAGAGAGAGGTTCTTGTTTTTTGAAAAGCAGCGGAATTGAATTTAAAAAAAAAAAGAAAGGGTGAAATTAAGGAAAGAGTAGAGAAAAGTAATAGAGAGAGTTGGAAATGACGGAGAGGATGTCGGAGGAGAGAAAATAATATAGGAGAAAGAATGTTTGAGAAAAGTCAAAGCAATGGACGTAAGCAGAACCATAAATCACCCCGTATCATTTTTAGAAAATTTAACAAAATTTTGATTTGATTAAATCTTCTCATATTTGTTAATTAATTATTGAGCTTTTGGTGGCTTGATTTTATATATATATATATATGCCAATTAGCGTGGGGGAAAATAATATGAAGAGAGTATTTGAAAAAAGTCAAAAGAAAGGGACATCTTTAAGGATATAAATCGCTTACATATAAATGCTTTTAAATAGTTAACAAAATTTTTGATTTGATTATATATACTGCAGCGTGTTTGTAATTAATTATTCAATTTCTCGAACAAGGCAAGCGTAAGTATGAATATTTTCATTCAAAATAAATAAATAAAATTATAGTTGATGTTAAAAAGAATATTAATTAAATTAGTTATATAATATTAAGTGGTATCGAGCTATTAAAATTTGGCTCATAATATCTCTAATACTACACAATATTTGTAAAATTAATTGAATATGTCATGAAAATTTAATTAGAATTAAATTATCAAAGCCCAATAAGCATCTTAATTAAAATACATCTCTTTAAAGAAGTAGGCTACGTCTGGCAATATTTGTATATATACTTTATTAATGTAGTTTACATAAAATAAAAAAGTAATGATTATCAATAATCATAATTATTAATTTATTCTCATTGTATATTTTTTATAAAGTCATTTTTTTCACAGTCATCTACACATATAATACAAATACTATAATTTTATTTTTATTGCACAACATATTTTAGCATCGATTAATTTTATTACATTTTAATATATACATTAATTATATTCTTGCCAATTCTGTGAACTCAAGAAGTCGGAACAATTAATTACAAGCATATAAGTAAATTGATCAAGTTAAGAGTCTTATCACCTTTTAAATGTGACATTTGATGTGATTTGCGGAACTCTCTTAGGCCGTCTCCGGCCGTTTTACAGTATGAAACCAACTCCCGATGCGTTTATATTAAAGGTGGCGTATATTGTTGAAGAGGCGACTAATGGATAGTTGAATTAGACTAATGTTACAGTAAATTTTGTGCTGTAGATGGCATATTCGCGTGTTAGTTAAGAGTATTTGAAAGTCGTAAATGCTGAAAAGGCGAGAATATCGAGACAGGCGCCAGAGTCGAGGCGCGTCGCAACAAAAATCGACTTATAAATTGCATTCGGGAATGCAACTTATAAATCGCATTCGAGAAATGCAATTTATAGTGCCTATTATATATAAGCCCCGCCCGGTTTAATTGATCATATAACATGTATTATATCGAGCCCAGTGAGAAACGAGAGGAAGCACGCAAAGTAATTATAATTTTTTGCTCGATTACGGCAAACGTAGTCAAATCCAAATTAGCTATAGGAGTAGGGTATTTAGGCGGGGAGCATTCCTACGGATTTTGTAACGCGAAATACATTTAGACGAATACGTCAGTCTGGGACTAAGGTAAGTAGAATTGCTCCAAACTAGTGTAATGTGCTCCTAGTAGTAGTAGATATACTCCTTAGACTTGATGGCAAGTTTTCGTGATGTAAATAAGCCTAAGTTTGGTATAATTATATCGAAAGTGAGTAGATCGCTCCGGAATAGTGTTGTATTTAGTACTAGTCCAGCGTGTATATGAATGCGGTTAGGAGAAATAGGTAGATCTTGGCCAGGAGGCCTCGTCAGACGGAGTCGGATAACTCGAGATTAAGGTATGTGAAGTTGTTGCGGCAAGTTAGTAAGATTTAGCTATATGAATCGCAGTAAACTCATTATTTGAAACTCTCGGAGTTGAGCGTTGAGAATTGAGTAAAGTCTAGTAAATTACATTTGCGTTGCCGTATCGTATTTGAGTCAGAAAGATAGAAAAGCATGTGCGAAAGGGCGAGTTAGCATTTCGGATTGATGGGAGCACATTGTATGATTAGCAGCGTATTTATAGAATAAAAGAAGCAGAACTTTGAGAATATAAGGCTAGTAAAGTAAAACCGAGATAGACGAGACAGTTACGTGGCTACGGACCCGCCATTCGGGCAGATGAGATATTGGCTCTGATTAGCCATTGAACCCGGATAGTATTCGGCTACAGTTATGTGATTAAAAGAAGATTTGAATCGGTATAATTAGTAAAGAATCGGTATAGTACGGAAGCGGATTCAAGGAATAAGAATCGGCTTTAGGATAGTCTTTTTAGTTATACATGCTTGCTATTTATATGTGCTATTTGTTTGTTGAGACTTGTTGTGACGTAGGGCCCTTATTGGGCATCCTCATGGCTCCTGGGTTGGTGTCAGTGTCGCCCATTTAGGCGGGTGGGTTTACGTCACTCCAGTGGCATGTCGTCCTCGATTTGGACGAGATGGGATGGCTGTGCAGTCGATCAGCATTACGGGTGCAACTGCAGTTCGGATAGCCACTGTTGAGTTGTGTCAAAGGGAACCGGACCACTGTCTATTCTTTTATACAGTACATACGGTCCAATACAGTGTAGCTCACAGTTTGGTCTTGGGTTAGGTTGTGCAGGGATCCGGACCCTATCATTCATACGGGGAGTCCTCCGGACCTAGACACGGTTACTTATATCGGAGCCGAGGGGCGCCCAGGGCCAGAGGGCGATAGAGGCTGGGTGAGCGAGATGATGGAGTGACTTATTTTCAGCGGGGTTTTGACCGGGGTAGAGGTATATAGATTGTTTGCTTGCTTGGTGTCGTAGGAGCATGGGGGTTGGTATTGGCTCTTTGCACTACACTTGTATATATTTACTTACTGTCACTAGCTACTAGACATGAGACATTGCGTCTCTAAGGTACGCCTGCCTTACCTGATGCAGCATGATTAGTTCTTACCGGCTTTCAGTTAGTTATCTCTTTTCTATGATTTGCTAGTTATGCTATCTATATTCGATTGTTTTGATTATGTTATTTGATTTACTTTGCATACTCGGTACCGGATCTGCGGCCAGTCAGGCGGCCTGCACATTTGCCACCTGCCCGTACTCATAGACGAGGAGGCGATCCTCGTGATTCCAGCCATTCTATTGAGTTATCGGCTCATTGTCATAAGTCTGATTGCCAGGGGTGTAGCTCTTTCCTTTTGATGTACAGTATACCGTTAGGTAGAGGCCCTAATGGGATCATTTCTATTATTACTCATAGAGGCTTGCGGATTGTATATACTATCTCCACTTGTGAGTCGGTTGAGTAGATCGCGCAGGAAGTAGTGCGGTTATTGCCATTTAGTATTTCTCACTTTTATGTTGGCCAGTGTAGAGTAGTAGCTTAACCGATGAAGTGGTGACGCTAACTGTCCACATGACTTTCGATGTTTACAGCCGTTAGTCTCGGATGACTAGACAGCATGAGTGGCCTTGTCGGCCGCATGGGTTCACGATTGGTATGTTACGGTTAGTTGTTGTGGTGGTGTACAGGCCCCGGATAGTAGGAGGAGCTGTGTTCACAGTAGTTATATAGCCACTGTTTCGGGAACCTAAGATAGAGCTAGCCGGGCACGGATGTGCCTTGCCCACCGATTCTATAGGCCCAGATGGCCGGAGGCTGTGTTTACAGCCGTTATATAGCCCTTTGTTTCCAGGAACCTAAGATAGAGCTAGCCAGGCACCAGATGTGCCTTGCCCCACCAGTTAGTAGTCCGGGTCCTTCTAGGGCACCAGGTGCTAGTCATACCCCCCAGGGCGGGGCGTGACAGCTAACCAACGGGATGAGATGTTCGACCTAGGCTCGGATACCGGTAGTCCCGATTTCGGCTGGTTCGTATAAAAAAATGAGATAGGGGGATTGGATGAGACAAAATTTTTTACCGATTGTTCCAGCCCAGTTCATCGGTCAAAATTCAAATTCTTTTTAAAATATAACCATTTTTTGTCGGTGGGGTGGGGCCCCCAACAACTCTTTTCACTAATTTCAGTTGTCAAAAGTCCCACCACCCCCTTTAATTATTTTTACACCATCATATTTTAAAAATTGTACTTTGGTCCTTTTTTAATAACTATAAATATCCACTCACAATTTATTCACAAATCGCAATTCATCTACTCTCTAATCTATATTCTCTACTACTACTCCCTCTCTCAATTCTCAATTCTCTTTCTCAAATCTCTCAATAATCAACATCCTCTCATTCTCCGAAATTTATAATTTTTCAAATTCAAATTGTCTTTGTTATTTTAATTTCAAGTTTCAAGTTGCTACTTGCTACATCAATTTTTGAATTTTGACTATTGATTATAATCATCTATTTTTATGCAGTCATTTGGTACATTCGTTCCATTCTTACTAAAGTTATTTATTTATTTTTCGCATTTAATTTTTCTTTTTTATTTATTTAAATATACTTGTGTTATGTTTATTTAGTCATAAATTTAGTTGTATTATATTTATTTATTCATAATTTTTCTTTTTTATTTATTTAAATATACTTGTGTTATGTTTATTTAGTCATAAATTTAGTTGTATTATATTTATTTATTCATAAATTATAATATGAATTCTGGAAGGAAAGAGTATTTTATCCAAGGTTGTAAATGCGTTCGGTATCAGTACTAGTAAAAAAAGTACATGTTCTAATTCTACTTCTAAAAAATTAGTGGTTCTTCGTTAGTGCCTAGAGTTAGAATTGATAACGAAGATTTTACACAATTTGATAGTGCTCCTATTAATATTACTTCAGATACTTCATTGGATAATGAAATTATTGAAAGGCGTTATGGTAATTTAGTAATGAAGAATTAGATGAAGAAGTAGAAGTAGAAGTAGAAGAAAAAGAATTAGATGATACACCTAGTCCTGCTACCGAAACTCCAACTCAGGATATTCCTTAGTCTGAAGCTTGACTTCTCCCTGTGCCTCCTACTATGGGTAAGATAAGGTTCAATGGGCTAAAACTTCAGTTGTTTGGCAATTTACCCATCAGAATGAGGAACAAATGAAAGTTATTTATAATAAGTGTAAAAATATATTTAAGCATGAATGCAGTGAAAGCGGAGGTGCAAAAGGGGGGTTAAATAGACATTTATTACAATATTATAAACTTGAATATATGGAGGCTAAAGCAGCCTCCAAAGTCGTCGATTACGTTTTATTCAAGCATTTATATTTTCATGACATTCAAGTTCAAGTATCATGGCCAACTCTATGGCATCTTTTTATGAATATTTCACACATGTCAAATATGATTATGATTTCATGTTTTGTTTAGCTCATGCAAGTTCAAGTATATTTTTATGATAATAATTATGAGTCATGTGCAAGTTTTTGGGAGTAGTGTCTAGCATCGATTAGGCTAAGGGTTCAGGAAAACCCCGAGTCCCAAAAACTACATGCCACCTTAGGTATACATTTATGTTCAACCCTACAGGGATATACAAGTGATATCACACTTTAATCGTACCTTGGTTTGACAAGCTTGGAATGACTCTACCAACTTGAGCGAGATAGTTGGGCATCATGTAAGCTCTCTCATGATAGTGTCTTTTATGATGAGTCTACCATTATTCCTCATGTTTTAATTCATATTCATGACTTACGATACTATGTTTTATAGCGCGATTGACCCATTGATTAATTTATCAGTTTTTACTCATGATTTCAACTATGGTACATTATATGATTTCTATTTCTAAATCTTGGTTCATTATGTTTTAGCTTAATGATGAACATCTCATGATTTTAATTTCTTCAAGAATATGGCTTTTAGTATGTTGCCCTTACTCTAACTTATTTTATATTCATGAATTAAGACTATCATTTTACTAGCGTGTTTTACTTTCTTGACATACTCAGTACCTTCAAAGTACTGACCGCATACTGTATGCTATATCGTCTCATGATATAAGTTCAGGTGATCAGGATCAGTCTCAGTCTCGCGGTTAGATACATTCCGGACTTGATCAGCTAGCAGTGGTGAGTCCTCATCTTTCGAGGACTAAAGTTATCTACTTCATTTCAATTCTTTTATCTTGTTTTAGTTTCATACTTGGAGTTAGCTGGGGACTTGTCCCGCAGCTCATCAGTTAGTAGAGGCTTTCAGACATGGAGTTAGTATATTCAGCTTTGAGACTCAATGTTTAAATTATCATATTATCTTGTTATTCATAAGTAAATGTTTTACATTTTAGTTAGTTTTCGCTCAATTTTCCTTATAAATTATATTGTGCTTATAGTATGCTATGACATGGATTAACTAGGAGTTATTCGTGGTTCTAGGTCTTGGGTCTCGATCTGGGATCCATGCTCAGGTTGTGACATTAATATCATTAGTACCTTTGGTGTGATTGTCACTTTAGTTTTGTTTTGTTATATTGCTTTGGTCTTTTTAATTGATGCCAAAAGGGGAAGTTTATGCTTGCTTGATTGTTGAATAAATGTTGGAGCTCAGAAACCTACATTATCTCATGGATCAAGCATGTTTTTAATTTTTTTATCATTAAAAAGGGGGAACATGTTGGAACTGATTTTAATTGATTTTAATGATTACTTAAGAAAATATGCTTGACGCACTTTAGGAAGATAACCAGCAATAAAATGATGATCAGACTGTGGATAAATATAGAAATTACTGCTATATGTTATGGCTAATTATTTGGAGAGTTGTGTTTGTTGAAAATTGTAGGAAACAGATAGTAGAGGTCAACTAGGAGCCTAAAAGTTCTTCGGATAAGTGAAGGACTCTCTAGTTGATCTCATGAAGACTCTTTTTCTTAGTTAGCAAGAGTCTCACACTGGTGCACTATAAAGTGAGAATCCAACACGCCGGAAAAGACCATTCACTTACAAATATTCTTCAGCAACTCATAGCTTTTGAGCATTTACCGGCAATCAAGCTGAAGAGAGTTGACACGTGTGAGAGTTTGTCCCTTAGTCTGCTTAGTTATCTATAGCAGTCTAGCCTTAGAGTCAATTGTAGTGAATGAAGTAAGATAAATTGTGTACTGTAAAAGAGTTTGCTTTTGTTCCAGTTTCGTCTGTTTGTTACTTTGATTAAAGTTCATTTATTATTTGAATTAAGGGTAGTTTAAACAGGTTAGGAACTTTGTAAGGGTTTAGGGGTAGGTCCTTTGGATTGCGGGGATAATCCATAAATTGGCTCGGTGTTTCTACGTAAAAATTGTTGTCTCTTATTTATTTTCTGCACTTATTTTTATTTCCAAACTAAGTTACAGTCTAAGGAACAGTGCTCTAGTCTGTTCCTGTTAACTGAAAGGAAAAATAAGTAAAGATTGGAATTAAACGAAAAATAGGAGTAGATCAAATTCACCCCTCTTGGATCTAACATAGAATTCTGCAATAACAATATATTTAGAAAAATTGTTGTTCCCATCATTGTGCATTGATCTCCTAACTATACTAAACCCCTTAAATCTATCATTCTTCTTATAAAACCCATAAAAATCATCTAAAGTGACAAATCGTGTACCTGCCACAGGCCCTTTTCAACATCATATGAGTGTTCATCAAGTTGAGTATCACCCCCAAAGCAAACTTTCATTCCTACATCCTCATATTTGTCAGTCATTGAGTTTTCTGTTTCATCATTGTTCAACGCACTATCATTATCGCTAAACCCAAATAATTCAACCATTGTGTCTCTACATTATCAGATCCTTCTCTATAAGGATTAGAATATCTGATGCTACTTTTTTCTTCCATTTTCTTTCACCACAAATGAAAAAACAACAGAATTTGGAAGATTATATGAAATATTGAACACAAATAATTTGTGTTGTAGTTGTAGAGATGATGAAGAGCACTCTAATATAGTCTTTTTATTTGTTTGGACGTCTTTTATTTGTAGTTGTAGAGATGATGAAGAGCACTCTAATTTCTCTTAAATGATAAAAAGATTTATCATTATTTTAGTGAAATTCTACCACAACTTCTCCAAATCCACCAATTATTAAAACTTCCCTCTTTCTCCATAAAATTTTATCGATTTCCCTCTCAAATATTAATTCACAATACACTATATTCTAAACCCTCAAAATCAATTTATTTTCACTACATTTTTTTCTTTTGGTATATAATGCCAATAAAATTTATAGACATTAAAACAAACATATCTTTGTTTTATATTTTTATTGTATAAATTGATAATCTTTTTATAATAAAAATTGATAATAGGGTAAGTGCTTTCATATTAAAATATATCTAGCAACGATTTATGTATTTTCGCTGTATATTTTTTGTGTCTGTGCATACTGCTAATAAATTCATGTTTTTCGATATTAAAATACACATATATTTATTTTATATTTTTACTATATAAAGTGATAATAAAATAAGTACTTTCACATTAAAGTATATTTAGCATTGATTTATGTATTGTTAATGTATTATTTCGTATATAGAGTTAATCGATTCATGTATTTGACGTCAAAATAAATATATCTTTGTTTTGTATTAATATAGTGATAATAGATTTTGTATGCTAATATTTTCCCTATCGATAACTTTTTTTGAACCCAATTGTATGTTCATCGCTTTTTTTTGCAAAAGAGTCTACATAGATTTGTTTTGTATATTTAATATACTTATTTGTATGTATTGATAATTTCATCTTGTTAGATTAAGGAAACATAGTAAACAAATCTCATAAAATACTGCATAAAAAGAGAAATTTTATTCAGAGTAACATTATTATTCTACACTGATTTATACTGTTTTATTTTTTGATAATTAAAATATAGATATATTCTATAAAATTGATGTTTATAGCACTGTAGGTAAATATCACTACAATATTATGTGTATAGTAATTTTTTTCCGTTAATAGAGAAATGGAACATTTCATTGGCCCTCCTAAAAAAAATTTTACTTGAAATAAGCTAAGTAATAAGTCATAATTTAATCAGTTGTATTCTTAAATCTTAAGTTTTAATTTCTTTTTCTTTTTTTGGGTTTTCTTATATCAAATTTGGACTACATGTTATTCTAACTTGAAATGAGCTAAATAATAAGTTAATTTGGACTACATATTATTCTAATTTGAATAAGCTAAATAATCAGTCAATTTGGACTACATATTATTCTAACTTTTAGCTGAGTTAATTTGGATAAATCAGAATAAGTTGAATTAATAAATAGACATATTATCAAGGAAAAATTACATAACATAGTACAATTATGAAACTATTTACATATAATAGCCACAAT